>JAZGTK010020061.1:0-11136 GCA_036877625.1 Ambastaia sidthimunki
GTTTAAAACACGGAGAGAATCACAGAAGGGAAGTGGAACCCTTAAAACCACTGCATAAAACACCTCTGAAAGTTAATTTAGGATGTTAAATACTACGGATCTGAAATGAGAAATGAAGAAACACCAAACAGTAGGAGCACATGCGCGAGAATATGACCTTTGAGGAAAACATGAGATAAAGTTTGCACTGTTTTTCAATAAGTGACCTGGATAAAAACGGATAATTTTGGTTTCCCTTTTAGCACCGATTTCTAGTTAACACTGAATTAGGGGTTGTATTCAAATCATAGTGAAGTGTCTAGCAGCTTATTTGGGCACCACAGCTGCGTTTTCATCTAAACCTTAAAAGTAAACGTTTAAACTTTATACAAATGGAACGTTTAGAAAGCGCTCGTGATTCCTTAAATACTATCTAGACAGATTATCAGATTATGAGACGCATCCAATGTGTCGCAGTGCAATAGAATCAGATTTGGATTAAGGTGAAACGGCACAATGCATAAAGTGACCGATGATTTACATGATGTAGGCAAATCATGTTTCTTCTGTACATAAAGAGCTTCGATTAGAGCCAGTTTCACTCTTATAAAGATTAAACACATACAACAAGCTATTACGAAAACATACAACTTTGTCTTTAAGACTTGACAAGAAGCAATATGATTCTTCAAACTCTTCAAAACTGATGAATAGATGTCTAAGCGGTTTAAGTTTGTGCTAGGCTACAGCAAGAACCGCCTATTAGTTACAGCCACAGCAACACAAACATAAAGCAGCGATCGCCACACTTACCCATTGTGATAATAAGACCACTGCCCACAAACAATAAAAAATGCGCTTTCCCCCAGGTGAAAACATTGTTCCTCTGACTCCAGAGCTCTTCTCTAGAGTAACTCTCATCTGCTGGGGTGAAGCTTTCTTATTTCCTGTTATCATACGCCGCCTTGCCTTTCCTCTGACCAGACGTGCTGTTGATTTAGAATTGCTGCCATCTATCGGCTCAGAGTGTGTAATACACAAGCAGAACAAACGTTGGTCCACGTTTTCATTGGTTTATTCAATGTAATGATGACATCTAGCGGTTAAAACTTCACTTATACAGTATAACATCTATATAGCGATCGCTTGGCTCATGTTTATTCATCACGTAACATGACGTGTTTACGTTCATTCATTCATAAACATAAAATAGGTGATTTGCATAACTTTCAATGATAAAACCTTATAATGAAATGATCCCTGGTTAGATTGCAAGGGAAACACGTAAAAAACAAAACATTTTTTGTAAAAAGCATCTTTATTGAATTTACCTCTTACAGTAGTAATAATAAAAGTCAACAGCACAAAAAGCGAAAAGCTTTGTCACTACACTGCAAGGACAAAGACAAACTGTTTTACAGGAATGATTTTAAGTTGTGATATCAAACCACATTACCTTGAATTGTGCAATATGGTTGCTATAGTATAACCATGATATGTTTGTCTGAAACTCATTTCAATATTAGAAAAGTCAAAAGGAGGTAAAGGTAGATGAGGACACAGGTACATTTACAGAACAAACATAAATGAAATATGTGTCTGACCCTGTATGTGAATTTTTATGACAATGGATAAAATACATATATTAAAGTTCTGTACATGTACCAGTCATATGTTGGTCTTTGAACATGCAGATTTTAACCATACAATGTGACATGTACTGTGAATTCTAGCCCTGTCCATACAACCAACATTTCCAGCAAAAAAATAAAATTGTTTATATTTCACAACACAATTGTGTCTTTCATTCACAGCAGAGAGGCTAAACAGCCTCTGAGTTCAGCTTAAACATTTAAAAAATAATGTCTTTTAATTACAAACACATTTAGGCACTGTACATTGATGTAATGTATCTTGTTGTTTGATAATTAAAATAGAAACGTTGGATCGTTCTCATAGTCTTTATACAGTTTTTACACACTTATTCCATGATATGGAGTTTCAGAATGTCTACTGGCATCAGTGTGGATATGATCGTATTGTCGTTTCCTGGGATACACTTGCTCAATGCAACTATGTTAGCATAATAAATCTAGTTTAGAAAGAATCAAGCATATTTGAAAGGTAACCAGGGTATTCAAAAGCTTGTTCTGCCTTTGACGGTGCTCAAACCACAGTTCAACAACTCAGCAATTTAACTGCCCGTGCTTCTGCTATAAATAAATGTCCTTCCGTCTTTTATATAAAGTGGCTCATGTTAATGTGTGGCTCTTCTTCTCCATACTGTGCTAATGCACCTCCAGCCCCATGTACTCAGCGTTTTCTGCAGCTGGCAAATGGCCGTTAGTGTGTGTTTTGAGCTCCAGGGGACAGAAGTCCTGCTGGTAGTCCGGGTTGTCCATGCTGTTCTGTAGGTTGAAGCCAGGCATGTTGAAAAAGGACTGGCTGGAGAGGAGCTGGGTGTGGGAGGTGTTGAGATACTCAGGTGGGGCAGCCACAGCAGAACTGGGGCTCTTGAAGCAGTTGAGATACTCTTCCTCCGTCTCATCCAGGGGGGATGAACAATGCGGAAGTTTGCGGGGGGGTCCTGGGTGCTGGTATATTGGGTTGGTCATGTTAGACATGAACGAGCCATTCTGGTTAATGTATTCTGGGAAAGAACACAAAATAGAGTCTAAACTATTTGTTCTATGCATCATTCTATAGCAGTTGATTAAGATGAGTAAGTAAATATGTATTGTAAGTAAATATCTACCCTGGGGGTATTAACATCTGTTAGAATATTAACATATTACCACCTATTGTATGCATCTCTAAGCAATAACTCAACCTTTAGTGGCTAATGATGCCATATGCATTTGGTTCTTACGTGTCTCACAGCCAATCGTGACAGGCCAAATTTGAATATGAAGAAACATGAGCAAGATTTAAAAGCTATGGTGCAGGGTTCCAGAACTAATTCAGAAAAAATTCATGGAGAACTATTGCTTTTAGAGTACAGAATTGTACCACAAAATGTAGTACTAACATTGGCCAACAGAGGCTTTCCTTTCACCACAAATTATAAATTGTCTTTTGTTGTTATTCTGCTTTCCATCTTTTATTTTTTTCCCAATGGATCGATCACACATTCTTTCCATTTGTAAGACGTGGAACACCCTAATACCTAGGAAAACCTTCCTGCCTGTTCTCGCACTATACTAACCTGGAGCAGGCTTGAAGTCCCCTTCCAGGAACTGTTCTGTCGGGTCTGGGATATAGCGCAGGACCAGGCTGTTCTCTCTTGCTGGGATGTCATTCTGAAATAAGTAAAAGTGTGTCACTCTACAGGACTTGTGTTATTAAAGTTAAACCTGATTCAGTTCCTGCAATAACCAATATGCTTCCAGTTGCCCTATTAATAGAGCATTGCACTAGAATAGCAAAATCATGCATTCTATTCCTAGGGAACACACAAACATATAAACAATTACCTTTGGATAACATTTTCATTTACATTTATGCATTTAGCAGATGCTTTAATTCAAAGCAACATACAGTGCATTCAATGTATACATTTTTTATCAGTATAGTATGTGTTTTCCCTGGGAATTGAACCCATGATCTTTGCTTTTATTTACCTACCTAATCTCCAAATCTATTATGTGTTTATTAATGTGTAGGGTAATGTTTATATTTGAGACAGCTGTGCAATCTGGTGTCTTGGTAACTTACCCCGTTTCTGCTCTGACAGTTTCCAATGCTGCTGTTGAGACTCTGAAACAAAACAAAAACAGTCATAAAATGTACAGCTAACATGTACTATATGTTTCAGTGGGTTCCCATAAATTCAAAATGTGAACTTTATAGAATCTAATAATGAATGTAGTCCTAACATTTACTAAATGCTACTTTAAACATCCAGCTTTTTTTGTGGTCAATGCTGCATAATCGTTTATTCAACTGACAGGCTGATTCAATTGTAAATATAGTGGCTGAGGACCAAATAAAGCATTTGTGTTCAACTCTGCTTGTACAGCACAGGCCTATACATGTTATCAGAAGAAAGAACCAATTTACCTGAGGTCTCTGTATCATAACAAATGCTAGGCACTGAAACAACACTGTCCAAAAACACAAGGAAAGGCAAAAAGAAACATAGGCTAAATAGGCTACCATCTGTCAGAGACACTGCAGCCTTAAATGGCCCTAACGATGGCGTTATGTAAGACTCAGTTAGAGCTCAAGGCCTTCGTTCTGCCAAAAGCACATTTTAACAAGTGTTGCCCGTGAAAGCGATCAGACTTGAGGGGCTGAAGGAGCTTTGCACGCACTTAGCGTCAGGCGCAAGGCCAGGAAACGCTCGGCGTAACTGAGGTCCGGAGGGTCCTCTTGGACAGGCGCGCGCAGAACGGTCATTAATCAGGAGGCAGCTGGGAGGAAGTGGGGGAGAGGATCAAGATACGGAAGGACAGAGTGAACAGGAAATGGGCGAATGAGACCAGGCCAGAAGAAGAAGAGAATCAGACCAGGTACATACGCCTCTGCAGTGTGAACTTCCTGTCGTTTTGAGTAAAAGCACACTACACTGTCATCAGATCAGACCGAAAGCAGTTCACGCAGGACTGTTAAAGCAGTTACAGTTAATGTTATATGACAGTTTGGATGAGTGTTTAGTGTTCAATTATTTCTAATGAACTTCAAATGTTTTAAATGATTATATACTTTAATGTTTGTATTTGTTGGAATTTCCTGTTTTTTATATGCATAATTGACTATTTAGATGTATTATTACATAAAGGGAGATAAAACACCTTTAACAGACTGTGATATTGTATTACACTAAACAAAATTCTGTTCTCATGCTGACTTTTTGTTTAAACTTTCACATGAATATTTAAAAAAGAAAAGGAGATTGAGCACTAGTTAAAACACTTTTGCTCTTAGACAAAACTCAGAATAAACATTTATGTCTACATAGCACAAAAGTCAGTACATAATTCCTGTAACCTACTTCCATTTTTGTCAGTTTATTTTAATGACTGTATTATCATCAAAAAATGAGGAAAACAGTTCTAATAAGGAAAGTGTAGGTGTGTATTTTGATTAGCAGTGTAAGGTGTTTTTATGAGTGTACTGTATTACCACAGACTGAAGCAGCGGTGTGCGTGAGGTGCTCGGGCTGCTGAAGAAGCTGCGATTGGGAACTAAATACTTGTCTGCATCCAGGGCTTCATCCATCTCTCCGTTCATCAGACTGCGGTAGAACTTAGAGTCAGAAGGACTGGGTAAGAGCATCCGGTCATCACCCTGAGTGGCAGAAGAACATGGTCAGGCGTGAACCTTCAGAAGAACAGTTTGGGCATCAGTTGAAATTGCTTGTTCTTCTTTCACCTGAATGACGAGATAGCGGGAGGGGTCACGTGCCATTTTGGAGAACTCAGCGATGAGCTCTCTGAACCGAGGCCTGCTCTCTGCATCAATCATCCAACCTGGATTCAGACATAACCACATAATCATAAGCACAGATAATGTAGGTTTTCACACACATATACTTTGTTAAACATTAAAGAGAACTGTTTTGTGTAAAAATGTCAGTAAATTGTAAGTAAAATTATGATGCTAACAGTTCAGTATGTACAAGCTCTGATGTAAAAAGTCTGATGTCATAGTTTCAGCCAATCACAAAATTCTCAGATGTTCTCAGACTTTAACATTCTCACGTTGAAGTTTCTTTATTGTTGTTCTTTTTTGTATGGACATCTAAATTTAAGAAGTTTTCTTCACTTTTTTTAATGTAGATGTCAATAAAAAAGTTTGTCCAGGTAATTATGTTTTTATTATGTTATGTTTTGACAGTGTTTTGCTTTAAACAGAACATTTGTTATTTATCAAGCTTTACATCATTTGAACCAGCTCTTTTTATTTTGGAACAAAAGATCTAAGCTGTTTTTCCATATAACAAAATTGTCTAGCTAGCCAGTTTGATATTGATTTATGAAAAACAATATATTTGACTGGAATTTATCCTCGGTCCCTATTCACAGTTTACACTAAACTAAAACTGCACCTGAAAATCTTATATAAACATGCTATATATACACATACACAAGGAATTACATAAATAAGTAGTTAAAAGTGCTCTTTACTTTATTCATGCCTTATCTTGCCTAAGGCACCAAGTGAGCTAGTACTGCCACTGGTGACCCTCAAAGGAGTGCTTGACATACTTGATGGTACAGTAACATGATGTATGAAACACACAAAGCCAGTGCTTATGTAAATAACGGGTGTGGTACATTTACCGCAAACGTTAATACAACAATTTTACAGCAATTTAACAGGCTTCATGCATGAACGTTATTACTGATAAAGAAAGAATGTCCTCTTTATTATACAGTGTGTGTGTGTGTTTTAAACTTTGTACTTACATTTGACCATGATCATGTAGACATCAATGGTGCAGATGGGAGGTTGTGGAAGTCTTTCTCCTTTCTCCAGCACTTCTGCAATCTCACTAGCAGGAATTCCATCATAGGGCTTCGTTCCAAATGTCATCAGCTCCCAGACTGTCACACCTACAGCAGAGTATCAGCCAATGAACAACTGCTGTGTTATGAACCACGCATCTTTATTATTAAAGTTAAATTTGACCCATTTACATTCTTAATGCACAGTTCAGCACATTATTACAAAAAAACAGATTTTTTAAATTTTTATTTAATGCTCCGCCCCTAAAAGCGACTTTCTCTTAAATTGACATCACTAAGCACCCCTCCTTCATTCTGTCCTTTGTTCTGTTTTGGTATTGAACGGTACTAACATGTTATCACAACCCAGTACAATTCCAGGTCACATAACTGCAGTAAAAAAGGTTGCAAACATCATTCCATGTTGACTTAAATGTCTGAAGTGAGAACATGTACTGATCCAAAGTACACTTCTTACTTACCAAAGCTCCAGACGTCACTCTGGTGGGTGTATGTCCTGTGGAGGATGGATTCAAGTGCCATCCATTTTATTGGCACCTGAAGAGGAAAGCAAGCAAATCATACCATAATAAAAACATAAAACCTCTATTGCCATTGTAAACAATGTTCTCAGTCTTGTGCAATTTACAACAATAATAATATTGAGCTGAACATTTGTATTACTCCTTATGTTAATGAATCCAAGACAACAGAAAACAGACCTTTCCACCATCTGCGTGATATTCTTTCTCATCAGCGCTTAACAGCTTGGCCAGGCCAAAATCAGTGATCTTCACGTGCTGAGGGGTCTTCACCAGAACGTTACGGGCTGCCAGATCCCTGTGCACAAGACGACGTTCTTCTAGATAGTTCATTCCCTAATAAAGCGAAAGAGGTCAGTAGGCATGAATGTAAACATTCAGCGTAGAGTAGTATGCATACTAAATAGTACAAGAGAAAAGGTAACACTTTACACTTTAAGTTACCGTTCGTTAGCTAGTTAATTAGTTAACATTAGTTAATGCATTTGCTAACACAAATGAACAATAACATATTAATTAACAGATTTAAAAAAACAGATAACAGATTTAAAATCCATTTTTAAAGCATTTGTTAGTCTTTGTTAATGTTAGTTTAAACAATTGTTTGTTAATCGTTCATGTTAGTTCATTACTTAGATTAGTAAATGCTGTGTAAATATCATTAATTGTTAGTTTATGTTAACTCAGACAATTAACAAATGTTAACAAATGGAACCTTATTGTAAAGTGCTATTGAAAAAAGCATTAATATGTCCAATATGGGCCCAAAAAACAAGCTGTATTAAAAACCTGACATGGATTATTAGGAGAATAAGAAGAATATCAGTGTTATGAAAAAATGTGACTGAATTGGTAAATCAGCAAGTTGTTGAAACTCTGTGATTAAAACATAGAACATAATAAAGTAAATAAAAAAACTGCCGTCTTCACAGAATGTCAAACAACATATTTTGACAAACTATAGCCATACTTTTCTTTTCCTTTAGTCATAGTTTCCTTAAAAAAAGTTATTCCCTTAGCAATAAACACTAAAAAAAACTTTTTAACTTTTAAAAAACTTAAAAAACGTTCTTCTCAAAGAATCGTCAAGCTATTACATAATACTACTATATAAATTACAGCATGACTGCATACTTTGAGAATTTGTGGTGGTTATGATCTATTTTTGGTTTCATCACAACTGAGACCTAGACTGGCATATCATCATATCAGTGCTTTTAAAAATGTCTCCTAAGGTCTTCCTGTCTTGTTTCACAATTGATGTATTATAAATCTGATCATGCATAATTTCTAAAGCATACCTCAATATGGAAATTTATAACAGATGGGATGCGATTTTAATCAATACATTTAAATGAACGATTCGTTTACCTTGGCAATCTGCACACACCAGTTGAGCAGGTACTGTGAGCCAATGTTGTCCTTATTTTCTCTGACATAATCCAGCAAACAGCCGTACGGCATCAACTGGGTCATGAGCTGCACAGTGGAGGTCAGACAGATGCCCAGGAGACGACACACGTGGGGATGGTCGATGCTGGCCATCACGTAGGCCTCCTATAGATAGGATGAGGTGAGCATTGGTACAACACTTACTGTTACACTTACCGTTACACTTACTGTTACACTTACTGTTACACTTACTGTTACGGTAACACTATGAACTAACAAACTGAGCGCCTTAAATGCATTCAAAAATATTTGCAGAGACAGAAGCCTGTAATTCAGAGAAGAAATACTGAAAGAAAAAGAAAAACCTAGCAGTAACACAATAATCAAACCCCTGGACGATATTCAAGAGTTAAAACTGCCAACACCAACAACCTCCAATTTTAAGGAATGAGGGAGTGACTGGCATCTTTTTCAAGCTCATCCTTGAAGTTGTTGACTCTTTTTAAAACTCACAGGACTGAGCAGACTGATGTTTTAAATCATCTGACTTCTGGTGTTTTAAAAGTTATACTGCATGTTTACATAGAAGGGATATCTTCAAAATGACCTTCAGAAAACTGCTCAACCACATCCTCACAATCAAAGAGACTGTCTGAGGAAATTAGTTCCTGTGTGTTTGCAACAGCAAACAAGACCTTCCTGACTTGAATTTTAAGCCAATGTTTAAACTTTGTTTTATATCAACTCTGACTACAGTTTAACTCAAAGTCATGTATGTAGACAACAGAAACTGTGACTGTCTCTGGAGACAATGTTTGTTCGTCTTCATCTTTAAGCAATTTAAATGTTAACTGGTTCAGGTAGCTAATGTACAATCCAAGTTCATAAATAGTTACAACACAGAAAATGCAAAAAAAACATGGTGCGTCATGCATCATGTAGCCTCACACATGATCAAAACTCATAAATAAAAAACAAACACAGGTTTTAGGTCTCTGCTGTATTGATTGTGACCTATATCCTGAAAAACATCAGATGTGCCTTCAACATCCTGACTCAGAGCTCAACACATTCTAATACTCACATCCAGGATCTCTTTGTTTGCTTTAGGAGACGTGGCCTCTCGCAAGATCTTAATGGCAACAGGGATCTTCACGTTCTCGCCCTCTGGAACCCACAAGCCCTGAAGGAAGAGACACAGTCTGTCTTGACAATTCATGCCAAGGGAACCTGATAAGACAAATTCTGAAGTATCACACCAACTAGCTGAACCATCTTGAGATAACTGAGATTAAAAGGTAATGTTTATTTTAATGATACTTCTTTGGATCAACAACTAATTAAACATGCAGTCAAGAAAACATCTGAGAAGACATCAAAAAGTCAAACAGGAGAAGCAAGTGGCCTATCAGTGTCCCTTTATGTATTTACATACTTAACATTAAAAAGAGGTTAGTCACCTTATACACAGTACCAAAAGCTCCAGACCCAAGTACTTTGATCTTCTTAAACTCTGTCTCTTTGAGAATGCGGAGCAGGGCCTGGTTGGGGGCTTCACCGCTGGGGGTCAGAGGCTCCACTAGCTGTAGATACAAATACAGGAAATCACCCCTCCGCACTCAAACACACATCCTGTCCTTGAATGGGCACAGGCTGAGATGGATTATTCTGCTTCATTGACGCTATCGCCTCAATGACTGATTTCCATCACAGTTTATACAGGACTGTTGACACTACAGTTGTAAACTGTCTGTACCGCATTGACGTCACATGGTTTCAGTCTGGTGTAAAGCTGATGTGTCATTTATGAGCCACTAGCAAACGGGATTACAATAATAATGATTGTTTTCAAACAGTTTTCCAGTTAGTCACATTTATAGTCCTGCCCCAAACTCATGCTATTGTTTCTTACGTGCTGGTCAGGATGTTTAAACAAACAGAAAAATGCTTTGTTGTTTTTTGACGACTGCTTTCTTTATTAAATGGCAAAGTCAAAAAGGGGCAAGAAGGAAATGGGACACGATCAGGAAATGCACAGAGCCAGAATTAAACCAGGGCTGCACAAAAGCACCACCTTGCAACGTGTTACAGGGCATGCATAGTGCACTGGCCTATATCTCTCACTACTGACTAATGCATTAAAAGTGCCACCAAGTTTAGACTTTTCTCTCTACATATTAAACTGAGAAAGGAGAAAGCAATGAAACGTGACCCACATCAGCTTCATATTATTATAGCCAGATCTGTTACATCCAGCTATAACTCAGAGGCCCTAATTGAGCTCATTCCAGCAGGCATGAGCTCTGCCAACTTTCTTCCCCTCTGGAGGCGACATGTATTGTTAATGAATGGAGGCTGAATATTTGCATACGGCTTGTGTGTTTTGCTAGCCAGGATACAGTGGTCTGACCTCTCTTTCTTGCAGAAGCCGTCGCAAGGTTCTCTTCCTCTTGATGTGGCGTCTGCGCAGGAGAACCACCACTCCCAGAGCCAGAATAACAAAAGCCAGCAGACCTCCAACCACACCGGCAGCAATCACAGACAAGCCAGAACTACAGACAAATGCACAGTACAGAGTTAACAAAGAGCACGTATCTCTCAAATAAACTCATCAGGCCATACTTTCCTGCTGAGACAAGCTGAGTCAGAAACACGCTTTTGACTTCTTTTCCAGTTAAAATATTAAAACATCCACAGAACAAGATAAACTAACACAAGCAAAACTGTAAGAATACAGCAATAGAATACATCCTACATTAAGCTTATTTTTACCT
>JAZGTK010020062.1:0-11136 GCA_036877625.1 Ambastaia sidthimunki
TTCAATGTATTCCTAACATCTTCTGTGTTCCACAAAAGACATGCAGGGTTTGAACTACATAAGTGTAAATAAATAATGCTAAAATATTTATTGGTTGATCTCTTTAATAGCAATCTGCAATAAAAGACATGTAATGCAACTACCAATAGGAGTGAAACTTATGTTATTTGTCTCCTGTGAGATGTGTAGTGAAGTGTAGCAAAGATGGTGCAAAGACATTACTTTGAGCTAATTTACTGCTCTGTATGATTTGTCTCTGCCCACATACAGGTAGAAAATAAAGAATAATTTCTGAGAAACTATCAAGATTGCATTCAAAGTGAGTTTGATTCATGCACTGATGATCATTCATCTTGTTTATAATATGATGCATTATGTCCTGTTGCAAATGATATAGTTTTCCCTTCAGATTGTGTTAAAGGACAAGAAAACAGAGTGCCAAGATATAATGATATTTTACTTTTATTGGCATTGCATATTCTGTGTGGTAAGATTTAGGATATTTTAGAAGCTATAGCGATAGTTGGCAGCCCATCAAAAACATTGGGACAACCAGCAGCAAGACCACCTACTAGTTACCAGCAGTGCCGTAACCAGGCGGCCTTCCAGGAATGGAGGGGGAACCAAATCCATATGAAGGCACCAGAATTTCGGAGGCTCTGAACCTAGCCCAGTCACCCAGCACACCCTGGCACTGTAAACGCACCACTCTTATTTTCTTCAGAATATGTCTGGTACTATTGATGTTAGTGGCCAGTTATTAAGTTAAAAGGCTTTTCTTCCAGTGTTATAAGCTCAGCAACCGGGACTAAATGAATATCGTCAATTCATATACGACATCATTACATGCTAGTTTGCCCTGCTTCGCTTTTGTTAGTAACAGATAATTACATGCACGGCAATTTATGCTGTGCCATGATAAACGCTGCTAGCATTGTTTAATTATCTTACAACTCCTCCATTATCAAGTTCATCTCACTCAAGTATCATCACAGACTAAATTAACAGAGGCTGAGAGGCAGTGATCGTCAAGCCGCGGTGCACAAAGTTCTTGTGCTATTGCAATCTTGGTTGGCTTAATAAAGCAGACATTATATTGCTCTTTAATCAATAATCTGCAGTAGGATAGGACGTCTTAATTCACAACACAAGTGTCCTTGGTTAATTGCAGATGTCCGTTGGCTTGCTCCATCACAATCTTGCTAATGTTAAGTGTTTGCTAAAGGTAAAATGAGCTTTTAATGTTAATGGCTTCTCTCGTTTTCGCTCCGCTTCCTCTCCCGAAACCTCAAATCACCTCTGCCACTCTCTTTACTTATCTCTCTGTTTCCGTCTCTCTCCCACCTGAAGCTCTAGTGCCCCAGTCTGCCTGCCAGTTTCCTGTCTGCCCTGCCCCAAGTTTCTTGGTGTCCGTTCAACTGCAGGGAGTCTGGGGTTGTGATGGCTGGGTGGAAGTTGTTGATTACGCTCCAGAGTGCTCAGGGCCGTTTTGTTTGGCCCTTGAATGGTCGGCGGGCTTGGGAATAGTTGCAGTTTACAGAGAGCAGAGAGAATGTGACCTCTCCCCTCGCTGAGCCTGAGGAACAAGCTGCGTTTCTAAGCACTGAAGCCATATCTTCCAGAAGCAGAACACCTGTAGTCTTCAAATGAAAAAAGCAGTATGTTACTGCATAGGTGTGCGTGCCAACTGGAGTGTTTAGAAAATCGCCTCGTAGCAAATGTGTTTCTGGAAATTTCTGCCGTTTAATCAATTATTAATATATGTACAATCACAAAGCTATGTTGCAGATATTTTTGCATGAAATGTTTTTTTTTCATGAAGAATACAACAAACAAGTCTTGCAGTGTGAAATGTTGGAGGTTGCCGTTATTGCATTATTGATATCTAACACTTTCTGTTGCGATTAAACATGCTGTTTATTTTTTTTGTAGAGCTCTTTACTCTCCTTTGGCCCTGACCATCCTGTTTAAACAGCATTACAAAATGTGTTTACTTGCGACCGCCTGCTCAGGTAAATTTGTATTAACTGGGTTACCAAACATCAAGCCAATGTGCAGCCTTGACCTATATGATCAAATTTTGGAAACTTTGTGCAACACTGCAGCTCATATGATAGTGTACTTTTAATCCATACTAGCCCAGCTGGGACTTGACCAGGGCTATTAAACATTTGGCTAACTTCATTGTGTTTTCCCATAAGAAAGAAAAAGCACTGATCAATTTTTTTTACTATCAATTGTTTCTCCTACACAGCAATGAGATGAGACGTAGGGCCAATTAAAACCTTTGTATAGATCTCCTGCATCTAAGATTGTTTTCCTGAAATAGGGACCCAGAAATCTTACATATACTGCTTCATTAGAGTTTCGGTAGGAATCTCAACAGTCACAAACTAAATTTGCAGTCTGCAATCAGGTTATACTCTCCAAACTACTTTTACAGCTCCATACCCATAATGTTCTTGAACAACAGTCTAATTAGTGTCTCATCTCATTTTGTATTTCTCCTATGCAATTTTTTCTCCTATGCAAAACCTCTGAGACAAAGTTGATACCTAAATAAAGCACAGTTGACAACTTCTGGATTAATCCACCAAACAAGTATTCTGAAGTGTTTGTTTAACATAATTACACAGATTTGTTTCCCAGAAGTTGGTTTTTATTTGTACATAGTCACTACATCAGAATAGAACAAATCTAGGAAGGATTTCTAGGCCTAAAAGATGCCGGAGAAAGATTTTCTAAGCTTCTCTCAACCAGAAGCACAACTAACTCCACCTCTCTGGCAATCCTCGCTTCACGTATCCCATCATCCCCTGGATTATTGTCCCTCACCCAGACTCGCTTAAAGACCCACTACAAATCCTGCTAACTCTGCTAAGCTGTATTTAAAGTGTCTAGATTGTTTTTGCCCCACAGAACCAACCCAGCCCGGTCTCTCAGTACTTGCCCTCTGTCCTCCCTATCATGCACACAAATTAAATGGTTCTCCTGATTTTAAGAACGGTATGAAAAATCACAGTTTTTTCTATGTTGCTCTCAGTGACTGTTGGCGTGGGCAACAGACTTGGCCGTGGTGGTTGCACCCCATTTTAGTTGTAGATGATGATAAAAGTCATTGAGAACAATTGTAGGAGCTAACTGCACTGCAGCTTCTTGAAAAAGCATTTGGCTTCCATTAGCTAAATCTTTGCAACTGAACATAGAGTTCACTAGCGTTTACTGTACCAATTTTAAAACATACACAAAAAATCTGTCTTTGTAGAGTATTGGAAGTACAGACTGGAAGTTTAATACTGTTCGTTTATTTAATACTGTCTGTTTGACTAACAGATGGCTGCTGTCAAAAGCTTACATGCAAGTCTTGGCACGATGTTAAACGCAGTCATTTCCCTTGAATAATTACTTGAGAAAACTGTATGTTACCTTATTTTTTAATTTAATTTCCTATCTGTATATTAATATTACATTTGAAAGGGATGCTCAATATTAGATTTCCTGAAAAATTAGATTTTTCATATTTAACACCTATTCTGTGTCTGTCCTACTTGACCAAAAACGTATATTCTGATGCTTTGTGGGTAATATTGGCTTTGGTCAGTTACAGGTAAAGCACCGCTCTGATAATCATGCGTCTTAGCTTTTGTCTGCATTGGTTGCGGTTGCTTTGTACGTACGCGCCCGTCCCACAATTGCCTACGGCTGCCTGTCCTTTGCTGGCTCTAAACGGGTCTCTCTTCTTATTTTGCCTCGCTCTTTTTCTGTCACTCACACGTACGTGGTTGAAAGAAGGCCTTATCTGCCTCACCAGAGACACTCAGTTCATGTGCTTGCATGCAAATGAATACATATTCAGTGTCCGCTCATTTCCTCTCTCACACACACATGCACTGCCAGATAGAAACAGCATTAATGTGTGTGTGAGTAGGGAGGTGCTGTCAAGCAGACATGCCGGGGCTGATAAATGCCGTGGCTGTGTTGTCACTGCGTCAGGTTTGAGTTCTTTTGTGCCCTGCGTGTAGCGCGCGCACCTCACACAATGCGGCCGTCAGATGCCCAGAATTCCTTGTGGGTGTGTGTTTGTGTTTCCTGGGCATGTCTTGTTTGTTTGTGCCTGGGCAAGACTGTTTAGATAGAGCAATCATTCCTGCCTCTCTCGCTAAGGCCTGTAGCCACATCCACTCGATCAGATAAGACGTAATATTCATTTGCCTGTGAAATTCCTTCCTTCCTGCGCCAACGTGTCTTTTGGTACTTCACACAACATTGAGACACGTGAGCTTGGGTGTTTATGAAGTGTGACCCATATGCTGTTCACCCGGACAGGGCTGAGTCAGTAATTAGTCTGCGTCTGGTCTCATATGTAAGACATACAACATAAAAGCACTTTATAAGTACTTACTTTACAAAACAA
This sequence comes from Ambastaia sidthimunki, assembly GCA_036877625.1. Lineage (NCBI taxonomy): Eukaryota > Metazoa > Chordata > Actinopteri > Cypriniformes > Botiidae > Ambastaia > Ambastaia sidthimunki. The sequence continues at coordinate 4,415 of JAZGTK010020062.1, forward strand.
ATAGGAAAGTTTTTTATGAGTTGTGAAATTAAACTTTGTTTTCTCTGATAACAATTCATTAAACTGTAGATGGTGAGCAGGATTTTTGCTGTGTAAAGAATGCATGTTTTAGCAGCTGCTAATAAAATCAGCTTTAATAGAAGATAGAAAAAATAGATAACGGGTGATACAAATACACAATGTTTTAGTATTAAAGTGCTGCATTATATACCCAAATTTGTAAACAACTGTAGTTGGTGTGATTCATAAAGAATGTGTCTTTTAAATCAGTGTATCAATAGATGTGTTGGTTGTGTTTTCATGTATATATTGGAATTGTTATTGTATCCAAAAATCCATATCAGTCAGACTTGTTTGCATGTGTAGTTTAGGATTGATGCATGCCAGCAACCGCCACGATGACGAAATAAGAGCAGGTATGTACATGCACATTTGAGTTTGAGTGGTGGAACAGGATCAGCTGTATGAAATCAAAGAAGCTCCTGCGGTATTCCGTACATCTCACAGGAACATAATAACACTTGTACTGTATCCGCACATACAGAGACAGAGAAACCTTTAGTTCAGCTTTACTAAACCCCAGACACAGCAGAACATTGATAATGATAAATGATTGGCAGATTCTGAAGAAAACTTATTGGTGGATGCTGTTGTCTGTCTCGGACAATTGCTTGAGTAATGGGGCGTGTTCTGAGGGCGAGAGCGGGTCACCTGAGTCAGCATAAAACTGGCTAGTATTTTTTTATTCAAAAGCTACCGTTTATCCCACATGTTTTGTCCTCAGTTCCCCTGCAGAATCTGGCAGCAGTTGCAATTGTAAGCAAGTTGTGTATGTGGATTTTTTTGGTTAATGATTTTTGGGGTAAGTGGTTGGGGTTGACAGATGTTAAAGCATGCTGGAAACCATAGCAGACAGTATTTACCCAGTACAATTATGAGATTTTCTATGAGATTGTGGAATAAGGGTTTGCTGTATAGATGTTATATAAAGACTGCATTGGTTGTCTGATTCGTTAAGCAGGTAAACTCACTTAATGGTTTCATAAAATCAATAACTGTGTTATTTTTACTTGTTAAACAGTACAAACTTGTTAAACAGTACAAAAAAAGTAAGATAAATGACAGAAATATGAATTTGTATATATTGTATATGTAGCCGTAAATGCTGTAATTTCATGTGATGTTAGAGGAGAAAAACATGAGCTCATGGGATGGCAGTGTATGATGTCAGAATATTGCATCATCCCTCTGCAGCCCATCAACGAACAGGGTTTGAATTAGAATTTGAATGACAACATAAAGTTGATCATTAGAATTGTATAATAAAATATTTGATATGAAAGAAGTAATCTTTATTTGATTAATTTTCATGCCGCATTTCACTGGATAAATTGAACAAGCTTATAAGGAAAATTAGCATTTGGCTCAGAGATACACAGATATCCAAGGCAGCCCATAAAAATTTCTGTTTGCCTAACTAATTACTGACTCAAAATGGAAGTGCACATGACTTGGAGAGAATTATAAAGTAGAAAACAAATAGTCCTGGTCCTGAATGCTGATTGGTCCATACAGATTTCTCATTGTATTAAAGGAGGTGAGGTGGAATACCTGCTTACCTAGCAGTTGTGTAGAGCACAATTATATAAGGATTTCTTCTGAAAGATTTTACTAAAAAAGTTTTGTCTTTTTATTTATTGTTTTAAAATCTAGCAGATCTGACAGTTTTATTACAGTGTCCTGGCCCATCTACTTTATTTAACTACTGGCAGATTTAGGGTGAATAACTGATGACAGGTTTTTCATTTCTTGAGTGAACTATTCCTTTAATTAGCATAAATGTTTATTGCGTTAATCCCTTTGTTCATTTATTATTGATGGTTATTAGGTTGAACCCTCATTAGTGTTTTTTAAGAAAGCATTGTTCAAATGCATGTATTCATTTCCTGTCTCTTTTCTTACATTAATTCTTAGCCTAGCGATGTGACTCTTTTAAAGACTCGTTTAAACTTGAACTTTAAAACCAAATGCATTTGTCTCACTCAAGATAAAGCCAGTGATTTCCTTTATTTGTGACCGTACAACCACTTCAGTCTTAAAGGAGTAGTTCACTGCCATAAATTCAAATATGGCGGATGTCAATGACGTCCAGGCTCATTGGTTCTTGTGTGTCTGTGATAAAACACGAAAACCAATGACATTTAGTCATTAAGTTAATGACATGGATCCAGCCTGCCGCCATGTTTGATGTACTTATTCATACAGCTAGGTTTTTAAACTGCTCAAAGTAAGCACAAAATATAAATCTTTTTCTCTCATAAATATATTCAGAACACATATATTAACCCATTGGAGTCATTTGGATTACATTTAAAGATGCATGCCTGTGCTTTTTGGAGCATCAAACCATTATACACAATTTGTAATGCTGTTGGAAACAAATGGCATTACAAAGCTAGGAAGAGCCAGGATATTATTTAATATAACTCCTATTTGACTCCTAACTCCTATTTGAGTTATAAAAATAGTTATCTATTTTTATAACTACTCTTTTAATGATAGAACCACTAAAAACTGTTCCCCCTCAGACTGTATGTTGTTAAGGTCTTTGGCGTTCGAAAGATTCAGTTTAAAGAACTTCTCTGTGGGCAGTTATATTTTGTCCATTTTCTTTAACCGTCGCATTATTGCTGTACCGTTTCTGTAAAGTTCCTCATTTGCCCAGCTGGGCACAGTAATGGCTGGAAGTGCACTTAGTGTCTCCCGCCCCTGTGTGCCATAGCGCTTGCTCACAAAGTGCGGTCAGAGCAGTGGTTTATCTGGCCTAATTCATTTATTGCTTTCTCCCCAGCCCTTATTCTTTCGTGTCTGAGAGTAGATTTTTATCACATCCACTCCATTCCTCCCTGGTGTCCAAAGCATGGTGAATTAACCCTGCTGAAGGTCATCCAGACGGCATGCCTGCCTGAGTCTTAAGAGAGCTTGCCTGTCATTTCAATATCTTACAGGAAAATCTAGAACCTGCAAACATCCACCCCTCCACTGACCGCCTCTGTTGTCAAACCTTGTGTTAAATGCTTATACAGCTCACAAATATATCTGCAAAATGACAAAAACATCAGCAGAATCAGTCATTAGAACAATCGATGGGTGTAAGGTGGGCTGGGAGAGAGGGCAGCTTTGGTGAACAGATGAAGAAGATTGATTGGTTGTGTTGGGGAAGGAGGGAGTATTCTGTCTGGGTGGTGGGTTGTTGCATTGAGGAGATGTTGTAAAGCAGGGTTATTATGATACCAAAGGTTTAGTGGTTGGTACTACTACTGGTACATTGTCACAATTATTGACGCATATTTCTCAAAACATTGAGAATAAATATAAAAGTAATAAAATAAAAACCTAAAGGTTTTCCAATGTCAAAATACTTGAAATTCAAACCAATGTGGTAAAAAACGAAGCCACTCATATGTGTAAATGGTACAAAACATTATTCTATTTGTTTGAGCACCTAAACCAGCATCATTAACCATGGGCGGGAGTTTGAGGTGGGACTGTTTGCTGACCGATATAGGAGTGAGTGTGTGTTTGGTAAACATTCATTGTTTTTGGAAGTTTCATTTTGTTGTTTCTAGAATGTAGAAATTAGATTTGTGCACTAAAACAAAATATTCATACATTTTTTAGGCTATTATTAACCAAAATTAAAGTTGCAATTGGAAAGCCTAACAGTGTATTTGTTCATAATTGTCATTGCTCAGTCTCATGGTTACATGTTGCTTAAAAACAATGTATGTGGGAAGAGCATAAAATAACTTTTACATTTAATTGTTTACACCTAATAGACGACTCTACAAGACTCTGGGCAACTCAATGAAAATTCAATAAGCTTGCAGCATCTGTAATATTGACTTGGTCTTAAAATAATTTTACTTCCAGTAATTTTGACATCCCTACTGTAATACTTACAGGATGTTGCGAGGAGACAATTGCTGACATCCATCTGTGTTGCACTGCAGCAAAACAGAGATCCCAGAGAGTTCCACAATGTTGGGAGTAAATAATAATGCCAGACAGTGCCTTGACACTATTGTATGTTGGTTGTAACGTTGCAGGAAGTGTAGCCGAACTCGAGCCCCTAAAGATCCTGGGAAAAATTACATCAGGGAGAGGCCGTGCCAGTCGTGAGGTTGTGAAAATGCGCTGTAGGTGGGGGAGGACTTAAAAGTGGAGGAGAACAGGGTCAAAGAAATTCAAACAGGGAGGGCTTCCGAAACCCCTCAGATTAACACAGGCCAAACGTTTTCATTCACCTTTTTCGAACAAAGGCGCGATGGCGTACGAGACACCCACGCACTCTCGCTGCATTGTGAGCCAATTATATTACGACTGAATTTGAAATATACCCAGCAACAGAGTGGTCAATATACAGTGTCTTTGCACATTTTCTTAATGCCACACAGAGGCGTATACTTGTAAAAATACATTTACAGAGGAATTACAATAGTGGGAAACAGTATATGTTTTTTTTAGTGTTTGATGTGCGCAGAAAACTGAAGATGCAAACTAATTGACGTAATGGAACTGCAATGCAAAGATGTCTGCAGTAGCTGTTGCCAACTGTGTAGAAATCTAGACAGCTTCGTCTGTTGTGGGCGGGCCTCATGGTTTGTGGGGGGTAGCCAAGACTTGTGGTACACCAATGCACAGACATATGCATCTATAAACTCATTAGAATAAATGCTGACCTTTTCTTTCTGACGTAAGAGTTTTTTTTTTAGAATTACTCTTCTGAGGTCACTCTGCAATCTGGCCAGTGGAGCCCGCGCTAACACTCACTCTAGCCCTTCAAACTGCTGTTTACTCTTCTGCTTGGCTGCACTGTTGGCACAGGGCACCACTGCACCGTGAAAGTGTGATGCTGTGTCCGCAAAGCTAGTTGTCTCCAACTGCCATCATGCTGTTTGAGATTGGAACAGAACGTTGGAGACATGTGGCCGTGTCTCCGCCACCTGCAGCGAATCAGATGATGATGGTCCACTGATTTCTTTATGGTTGAATATGAATCACTAAGTTTCTGCAAAGCTTCTCGAATTGAACTAGAGTGAATTTCAATACCTGAAAGCCTGTACACACTGCGGCTACATGCGGTTGTCATTTCTCTTTTGGACGCTTAAGCTGGTTTTGTGTACACAGGGTTTGTCAGAAAATGCTCACGTCAAACAAAACACCAGTGACAATAGCTGACATCAAATGGATTTAACTAAACGTCTGTTTATCACTGTCAGACTTGCTGTACTACCACATAGATGATAATTTAGGGGGAGCAGTTCATTTAAAGGTTGTTGTTAGTCCCAATACATAATGATGTGAACACGTTAATAAAACAGTCTTTTATAATGTCTGTTTTATTGAGCAGTAAGCAAACTATTTAAAGCTGCACTGTATGTAATATCTGCACCAATACAGAATTGCACAAATATATTTTTCTGATAAGGCTCAGCCAAACCGTCCTCCATTGTTTGGACAAACTCACGCAACTGGTCTCCATTTGCCACTAATGCCACAGAAATTACACACTGTGTCAAATCTGTTGGTGTAATAGTACAGTACATTAGTTTTTTAGGTGTAACTGAGAGCCATTTGCATTAAGAGCAGGGGTGGATAGCTGTGGGTCTTCTGTTGGATGGAGGCAGAGGTTATTGCCGCCCATGCTTGAGTCAGTACAGGCAAGATGGGGCTAATGGCATTCCCCGTCTGACTGCCCATTTAAAATGGACGAGCAAGCACAAAACCCTCCAACCTCTGGCAGCCTCAAGGCTGTTTTCGCAACTGCCAAAGCCAGAGGCGAGTCTGACCGAGCAAGAAAAACACACACATACTTTTTGGATCTCCACCTCTGACCTAGCAAATTAACTGTTTCCTTGGGTATCTGGTTTTGGGTAATGCTCGGTTTTAACTTTTACGTTCAGTGTTAGAAATGTGCTTGAATTTTAAGCATTCCGATACAATGCATTGAAATTATGCTAGAACATCCAGTGATGAATGGAAAAAAAGGAAATAAGATGGTTTAACAATTTAAATTCAGTTAATCTCTAGCATTTTTATTGTGTATTGTAAGCTCAAAATGTCTCTGGTTTTGTTTTAATGTTGTGCAGAATTACCGTTAAAAGGGTCCAAAATTAACACTCGCAATTCGCCAGACGCAATAAAAAGTGGCTTTGGCAAGTACACTGATTTGCTGTTTGACTCAAATATAAAGCTAAATAGATTCATGTATATTTTGTAATAAATATGTAAGTGCAGTTTTTATAGCATAAACAAGATATTATAGTATGCAAAACTAAATATTGACGTTTGTGCTTATTGGGCCCCCACCACTCATTCTAAAGGTAACATGCAACAAAGATTACATTACAACTTCAAAATTATAATCAATGTCTTTTTAATACAGTAACTGATTCAGATACAGATGAAAGTGATGGAATAATACTTGAATTTCTAACCTAAACCCTGTACAAACTCTGAGTGAAGAGGTAAAAATACATTAAAGAGGTAAAAAAAGAATTTGGTTTGGTAGCCGTTCTTTGTAAAAAAAAAAAACAAGCGGATAAAACCGTCCACAGCCATCTGCCATCGCCTCAAGAGCTAGTTACTGTGGCAACAAGTAAAAAGTCATTATCTCTAATTGACACCATGGCAGGTTCAGGTGTTTTCATAGTTTGCTT
>JAZGTK010020063.1:0-11136 GCA_036877625.1 Ambastaia sidthimunki
CATTACACCTTCTCCTGATATAAAACAGTCTGATGAAATACTTAACGTCTGTGCCTTGCATTGTCTCCATCTTTTCTTTCATTAAAATGATCTATTTTTACTATATTCGACATTCAATAACCTGGTATCAATGCACTGTCTCCCCAATGACATTTCTTCTGTAACACCTGAAAAACTGTTGAGCCAGTACACTATAAATGCTCATTGCTTTTTTGTTGATCTCATCTTGTCCAGACTCACGCAGATTCTCACTGCTGTTGCTATGCCACCGAAGGGCCAAGGTTTGGCTGGTCAGCATGGCTCTGTAGGCCCCTGCTGGTAGATGACATAACTACACTATCTGGCAGCAAAAAGCAACATTCATTTTTTTTACACACAAATGTTTGTTTCATTATATTAATGAGGTCATTCTAGAGACTTCTGTTGTTTTTTTTAAATCAGACTTATGATGTTTTATAACCCCTACACTTGAGCCTAACACTCACAGAAACGTGCATAAAATTAGATTTAAATACAAATATGATTTGGCCAATTTATGAGCCTTTTAATCAAGTGAAGACCAGTAAAATGTCCTCACAATTTGGCCCTCAGAAATATAGCTAAACCTGTACACAATTATATGTATGTTTATGTGAGAGCCCATAAATAAAGATGGCAGATTTACTGTAAAACTTTTTCCTTTATATGGTTCTGCACCAGCCGAACAAATATCATTGAGATGAATGACAATGTCAACAGAAAGCTTTCTTCAGATATTACAGACCTCCTTGTACGCCACATACTTACAATGACAGAACTTGCCAAAGTGTTCAAGCGCAACAACAGCTTTTCTGTGGCTCCCTTAAACGCTGTCACCAGTAGTTGCTGTAGAACAGAAAAAGTTCTTCTTTCTAATCTACAACATAGAGCAATCACAACAGAGCAAGACACAATCCTGTCCAAATAACTGCTGCATGAGTATGTTTCTGGGGTGAGGTGAAAGAGTTCTAGTTCTGAACATCCATCTACATGAGCTGGTATTATTTTCGGCCTCTTACACACCATAACATGACAGACAGACTGCTCTACCACAGTACCGAGAGCTTTCAAGCAGTTCACGAAAATTGACTAGCGTGTTCTCCTTTTCACTTCAGCTGAACTCGGTAGAAGAAGGTGAAGCACTTTAAATTCATGTGAGAAGACAGTCTCCTGGTGTGTGGTATAAAACTGCATAACAGTAATTCATCAGGTACCATCTCTGAGACAGAAACGAGAGCTGGTCACATGATCTATCAGCAGCTGGTGGATCCACCCCCACGTTCCTGCCACTGCTTGTGAAGCCATCAGTGCCATATAAATCACTCTGAAGACGCCAGGCCATTTTTCATTTGTAGCAAAGTGTCCGTTTTGTTGTAAACTCTAAGCATGAGCAATTTGCGCACCAGAATATGAGTTTGTGTCGTGATTGAGTGTAAGAACATCTACCTTCTGTAGAGCAACTATATCAACCGCAGTGTATCTGTGGGGCCTGAGAAAGAGGCTGAAGGGATTGTTTGAGAATTCCAGTCGAGGTTAAATGCACTTCAATAGGTCTCATTCATGCAGGGCATGCTTCACTTTAAAAGAGGGTCATTTCTGTGGAGGAAACACTAACCGTTGTGCTTATGTTCAATGCAGCAAAACGTTTGAGCAAACTCAGTGGGGCTTCTACACACGTTACAATACCAGACACACCTTGAGATTTATGTGCGAGAAAGATTGTATCAGTCTTCACACCAGGGAGCCCATGTGCGCTAATCAACATGTTGCTAGCGTAAAATATGCTATCTGCATTCAAAAGATACAGTTTAACTTCTCATTTTTAGGTCAGTACATTACTTATTTTCACCCGGCTGCAATACCTGCACATGTCAATCTACCCTGCCTAACTGTGACCGATTCGAAAATTGTAAGCAGAAAATGTTAGCTGGGAGCAACAGTGCTAATGCTTATGATGTAAGACAGCACAACAGCATCTGAAGACTCAATATGCCCACTAAAAGCACAGCCCTTATCTAAATCCACCTCAAATCCTTCAAAAAGTCAAAATATATGTTTCATTCAAAAACCTTCACCAGTCAGATTAGGTGAATGTCAGCAAACGGTGTTTTCTATCACTTTGTGAACCGTGGTTGTTGCACTCAGTGCAAAACTCCTGCAAAAATATCAAACCTATCCGAGTTCAGGATTGAAGCAGTTAATTTTCCTCTGCATGTGCTAATTAATCGGGAGACGGACTCTTAGATTCGGCAGACACATCATTAAGTTTTAACAGGACCAAAGGTTATCCTGCCTCCAGCGACTCTGACAGATTGGCAAGGTGTGGACACTTAAAACACATCTTTTCCTTTTGAGATTACGTTTACACCAAGTGTCTCCTGCTTCTCAGTAAAGTGCTAATGAAGTCCCTATTTAGTGAGATCATTTATTTCAGTGACACCTGCTAAAAGCAGCCTGGCGAATTTAGGCTTTAAAAGCAGCAACTCTGAGAGACATTTCCTGCTATGACCCACAGAGGGCTAGTTCATGTCCTGTTTTAATTAATAAAAGCCATTGATTGATGGTAATGATCAATGGTTAACACACAGCTTTGGTTTTACGGCTTCAGCAAATGAAGTGTCGCTGATAAAGCTTAACATGATGGATTTTTGTAAGAGGATGAGGCAGTGAAGCGAGTTTGAATCATCATTCTTGGAAGAAAAACATTTTGATTGCATTTAAATGTGAACTCAGAGATTCTCTCATTTTGTTATGTGTTATTAGCTGCTGCCTATTAGAAAGAACTTGTGCATTTCAATATTCAGAATGAACTTGTAGACCTCCAGTGTGGAAAAATTTCACTTTGCAAGGCCCTCCGGCCATGATGAGAGCTAGGTTATATTGACTACTTCGAGCGTAGGGAGAATTCCTGCATTTATTTCTAATGTTTTAATCAATATACTTCTAAAACAACATTCCCTCAACTGCTGTTTTTTTGTTTTATCTCTGCTCCCCCCCCCGACACAAAAAAGGATGGAGTCACAGTGTGGGCAGCTAAATAACATCAAACCTGGTGTGGTGCCAAGATCTGTTCATACTGGCATGCCTGAAAGCGAATTCAGGCACAGAGGCACAGACCAGAGGCTATCCATGTGACCTGAATATGATCAAAAAACTCCTAAATGCATACATAAGGACAAGCATTGATTGCCAACACTCTGGCACAAGCGTAAAAGAAACAGTTGTAAAAGAAAATCTATGAAAAGTACAGCACACCACACCAGAAACTTTTTCTTTAACATTTTACAATGTAGACTTTCATCAGATACCAACAGAAGGCCCTGATTGGCCAAACTTCATTGCACCCGCCTCTAATTTATTATTAAAATCCTAATTTTGGGATTACACATAGTGAAAACAATATCCAAAACAAGGAGGAGTAAGTGAATGTTACTTGGCTGTCTGATTCTCTTCCAGAGCACACTGCCGAAATGTTGGTCAGTGTATCTGCTTGTGTTGATTTTCCGCTATAATGATTCTTTCATGAGTCTTTGAAGCTTTTTTTAGTACACTTTGAAATCCTGCACTCCAATCAAGATCCACAAGTGTGTAACTGCATAATGGGCTTCATTAAAAGAGGAATTTGATGACAGTTGAAGTTTCCACTGAGCATGCTCAGTAAGACACCTCTAAAGCACAGCATCACTTTACCAGTGATATCACAAAACAGCCCAACTAACAGAATTACAAGCAATGGCCAGTTTTAATGAGGACTTCTGAACTTTGACTCCTGTTATCTTGTGTTCCGCAGAAGTTCCTCGTACAAGGCCTGTTCGAAACAGTGCCGCACTGATGGGCACTCAAAGCAGTTTGAGATCTCCCACTGTGGCCATCTTCCAGCTGGATGCTACAGTCTCACACAGCCAATCTGTCATCATTTACATCCCAGGCCGGTTATTTCTCTCTTGCTTTGTCTTTCTCTCAACTTCCTTAGTTTATTCCTCACCCTTTTCCCCCCAGCTCTCTTCCTTCACCCAGAATCTCACCCCTCCCCTTCGCATTTCCTCGCTCAATCTGTCTTTTTCGCACCGCGAGCTCGCAAGCGTTTTTCTGTGGCATTGTACTGCAGCTCTTCCATCTCTGTTCCTCTCACTTCACAGGCTCTTAGAACAAAGGTACGAAAAGTCGTGACAATTCAGCCAAAAGAGTTTCCACAAACAGCACAAAGAGAGTGATAACCGGTCTGGCTGTGTATCTGCGGGCCGAGTGAAAGGCCCGGCTCTCTGAGTGAGTAATTGCTCAGGCTCTCTGGCCGAATTGAGGGCCTTGCGCAAGCTGTCCGTTATTTGATGTCGAGTCAAATGGCGTGTCTGTGTGTGAGCGTGTAAGAGGAGAAGAGAGAGAGAGTTTGTATGTGCGACTGTGGGTGAGAGAGAAACAGAAAGGCTATGCAAAATGTGAGCAGAACAAATGGTGAAATGATACATTACATTACATGCCATGTAGTAACTGCAGGGTTTCTGTAGCAAGGCTCACGAGGACTCAGCCCTCCTCTTCCTCATTAAGACGTCAGTGTAATTTGGCAAATGTAGCATGACGACATGCTGCATGTAATATCCTAATGATCACAGAATGGGCTTCTCGCAGCCTGCAGAATATCATCCATCTCAGCCCACAACTCTGATGACAGATTACTGAAGAAAGGCAAACAATTATATAAAATATCACAGCCAGCAACCAAATGATAATGCAGCACAGTGTTGTGTTTCCCAGACAAGATGTACATTATTATTTCCATTATTTCCTGCCTAATACAGCAGGACAAACTTAAATATTAATACCTGGAAAACTCAAAACTCTCTTCTTCTCTCTCCCTTTGCCTCTTTCTCTCTCTCTGTGTGTGTGTGTCTCTCACTCTCTCTCTCCATCACTCTCTCTCCCTTTTCTTGATTTGTGTTGATCTCAGAATTCATGCTTTATAAATATTTACAGCAGTGGCAGACACCAACCAACCATCCAGCCAGCTCGTCTTAGTGTCTGAATGACTGTAGAACAGAGAGAGAAAGAGAGAGAGAAAATGTTAGGACATATATCTTTCCATGCCTCACTGCCCACTAACAAGTTTAGTGCTTCCACAAAAACAAAAGTGCTCAGTTACTGTCTGCACTACAGAGGAAAGTCTGAGGAAATGTATCCTAAGGGTAAAAGCAATAGTGAAACACAGGAGTGGAGGTGAAATACTACAGGTCCATGCACTCACTGTACTATTAAACAAAAGATTATTTGACTTTTTTAAGACTTTGTTTTGATTTGATTTGTCTTGTTGTGGAACTGTGTAGAGGACAAAGGGCCTGTCATTTCTTATATCATTTTTGTCTCTGCCCTCCGGTCCTCTAACAGTTGATAAGGGGTTTTAAAGTCAGTGGGATGTGGTTTTGTGTTGTGTAGCCTTTAAAATCTGCAAAAGGTCTGGCCCACATTACAGCTTTTTCAGGACAAGAACCTTCACTTGGAGAGAAAAAGGATGTATGACTGACGTTTAAAGCCACAGCTACAGTATCCACAACAAGTCTGTATTTTTACATGCTTTATAGGGGCAGGCAAATTTAAAATAGATAAAATTTGGTGTTTACCCAAGTTCTGTGTAGGCATATAAAATAGCATTTTATCTTACACTATTAGCAAACAAAACATTGTAATATTTGTAATACAATTTATATATGATTTATTAATATTTGAAGACATAGTGTCTCCACCGAGTTCCATGTCAAACCTCATATCTGTATCTACTTCCTTTTCATTTAAAAGCATCTCCAACATCAGCAATCTTAGAGGATTAAGAGTCAATTCAAAAATAGAAACAAACATTCTGTATTTTTGGTGGAAAACTTAACTGTGCAACTTGGCAACACTTGTCTTATATCGGGACGTCAGGGGCATGTCTATTTATTGCCCTGAACATTTTCATTTAAAAATGATGTGTGATGAATATAAGACTCACAGCGTGTGCAGATGGTCCCAACATGACAGCCTACCAAAATGCACACAGCGTTTATCAAACTTTTTCTTGGGGAATAATTTTCTCTCTTTCTCCCCAGCGTCCCTCAGCCGTCCCCCTGAAGCTTTACGCCTTATGCCTGATGTTGTAACTCTGTCTTTAACCTCGTTCCCCAACTGCAGGCGACTGATAAGAGCAGATGAGACCCAGGCTCGGAGGAATTCCTGCCACACCACTGAACTCAAACTGCAGCCCAATGCAAAATGCAGCGTGAGCTCAGCACAGCCTCACCATCTGCTCCCGTCCTGAGCTTCCGTCAGGCCTGTGAAAGGTATCTGATTGCACACGCTTTCCTCAAAACTATCAGGACTGGTATCTACATCCAGATGCTCAGGTATCTTCTCGCTGTAAAGCAAAAAGTTCAGCTGCAGTTTTATGCAGAGCTGCTACTTTTACAGAGGAATCACTAAAAAAAATAATATATTATTAATATATAAGAATAAAAAAAAAAATTTATACACAGTTTTAGCACCCATTTTGTTAAACAACAACAACAACAAAACAAAGCAGACCAGGTAATAAAAAAGATGTTAACATAACAAAAAAAGCAGATTGTAGTGTTTCTGTTGTGGATAATGCAGATTCAGTAGGACTGTAGTCACTTTAAAATGCTGTTGTGTGCTTAAATACACAGTAAAATGCAATATATTCCTGGTTATATCAATAATGTAATCATCATTTAATGAGTAACTCATCTAAATCAATGGAATATGTAAACAAACATGTTTCTTACAGTAACTAATAAATAAAATTCAGTTCAACAACTGATTCCCGCAGGCAGTTTACACGCTGGGCAAATAGTGCTACTTATAATTCATAATCATTTTTAATGCAAATTCTGTTTATATATGAAAGATGGTCGGTTTGCACTGAGAATTAGTTAATTTAAACATATGCAAGATGTGGCACTGTTTCAGTGCATTTAAAACCTTAATCAGGAGTTAAGAAACAGCTTTTTGAAACACTACATGCAAAGCGCATCAATTCTACAATGACTTCACACTCTGGGTGCAGCGGCTCTAGATCATAAAACAGAACATGTTCATGTGCATTCAGGTGCATTACAAACATGAGGTGTGTGAGCTCTGATGGTGACAGTGAGTCTATCAGAGAAATGAGCAGATGTGAGGGCTGTCTGTGTATCGATCCACTACACTAAATGTGGTTTGTGGCTCCTCCAGCCCATCTGTAACAAGAAGGGAGCAGAGGAGAAACAAAAGATAAGGAGAAAGACAGGAGGTGAACGTACAATGAGAAAATACAGTATAAAGAACAGAACAGAAAAACTACAGGGCTTATGCATGCTAGCGTTTATTTACAGTATCGCTCTGCCCGGAGGCGCAGGCCACCCTGCTGCCCAGCACAGCTTGTAGATCAATTAAACCTCATTTCACTCTCATTCATCACTGCAGAAGAGTGACAATAGCAAGCTATTCTCCCGGCCTCTCTTTTTCTCTCAGCAGGTTTATGAGGGCAGGGAGCAACCACATGGTTCTGCAAACACTGTTTAATCCCGCTCACGCATCCGCAGGACGCAAGGCCTCCCGTGTGCAGCTGTATTCACCACAGGGCATGGCATTTACATGGAAAAAAACACACATATGCCTATTTCCGGGTGCCATTTTGGGATAGTACCAAAGATGCATATTGTGATGTTTGCTTGTAATTGGTACAAAGTTTATATATTAGTCAGGAATTGCATCACTGGGAGCCAAAATTGTCCCCAACAAATACAAGATGTGCGTTTGCCAGAAGGCGTTAAACTGATGTTGGTATTCACAGAGGCATGCCTCATTCTTACTTGAGTAAATCACACAGTTTGAGGGAGTTTAGATTAAATGAAGACAGGAAGGCTGATTAAGAAGTCCTTCAATAGGTTTAGGTGTTCAGGAAGAGCTGACCTGACAGGAAAAGATGAGTTATTGCACTCTCAGCATTGTGTGAGGCACATACTCTTGGGAGGAGAACTCTTGCACCAGCTTACCCCACAATTACATCTTCATGCTTGTGCAAGTGTGAGAAAATGAAAGTCTTTAAATAAAAGATTATATTAGGGTGTTTCTTTAATTACAGGCACTTATATATGTCCCGGAGGGTTTTTTTTAATACATTTTTTAATACATCTTTTCATGTGGTCATATTAAAAGTATTTCATTTATTTTTTACATTTACTAATGGCTTTTATGTATATATTTTACACATATTTATTTTTATTGTTATTTTGTTTTTAAGAACTAAGGTAATGTAATTTAAAAGTGAGATAATCACAAAACATAAAACATCTGTTTAAATGAAGGTCAAAATAAATTTGTGTTTATTATATGAAAACTATATAAATGTATTATTTAATTTTACTTTTATTATAATACATACTACATTTTTTCCTTAACAATTGTCTGGCCACTTCCAAAATGAAATCTATGAAACATATGATGTAAATATGGTGAAAAAATATGGTTTTAAAATTATTGAAAAAAGAGAGCAAAATGACTAAATTCTCTTGTGATTCATGTATATACACTGTTGAACATTGATAGTGGGCTAATTAAATGACCATTAATTAGTGAATATATAAACGGTGTGTTTTTTAAAACTCCACAGGGACAATAATTGAAAAAACACCCATTATTTCACACTTCATTTATCAGATATATTTGACATGAGGTAGGAGACAGAAGGCAGTACTTGACATGCCGGGCAAATGTCACAGTGTTTTTAACCCTGAATGGAATGAGGCAGGGGGAGAGAAAAAGCAAGAGAGCGAGAAAGAGCGAGTGAGAGACAGTGAGAGAGAGAGAGAAAGCGAGACCACCGTCACAGATGGTATCCAGCGGCCTGCAAAATGTCAATGGGTTTTAACCTCGTTTGACAAAAGCAGAGCATATTCTCTCCGAGTATGATCCTTCAGTAAATGTCAGGGAGGCATTTCAGCCCCTCTGGAGACACAGCGTACAATACACAGCAACAACACGGCAAAAGCAGCGACCAGCACCGACCACTGTAAACACATTCAGTCACAGTCATCACGTTTAAGCGTCTAGCAGGCCTGTAAGGAGAAATATCAGCACGTATAGGGTTTAGATAAAGGCTTAAGGTTGCAGACGAGGCATTTGTGTGTTATCGTATTGCACGTGGCATAAATGAGTGTTTGATGGACTGTGATAATGGGGGTCTATAAATAACAGCTCCCATCTGTTCATCTATCAGCCTGCCTCATGGCAACACACATTAGACAGCCCTTTGCTCCGAGAATCTAAATGTTTTGCTTCTTAATTCAAGTAACAAAGGAAAATGATTTTTCCTTCTGTTTATAAATGTCAGAACCTGACACTGTTGCTGCGGGAAATTTCCAATACCTTCAAAAACATTCAAATACTAGTGTGCAAAAGTACATATTCGAACCTTTATTGTCTAGTCTAGTCTAGTCTAGTCTAGGGTTGCCTTACTGACTTGTGAAACATTAGATCCTAAAAAACCTGTTTAACATACTGTATGCTGGTTTTAGGTTCACTTGATCCCATTACATGTTTCATACAGAGCGTTTTAATAAACAGCAGTACAACGAAATGGAACAAAACGCAGGAGTCTCAAGTTGCAGAGAAAAATACAACTATTGGGGCACACAAAAGCAGTGCTACTGTCTGAATGCTACAGCTGTAGTAGCATTGCTTTATTACAGGGTGTGAATTTAAGAATGCGAGAGCACATCACACTAATTAAAGCACCGGCGCTAAAAAAAGCTTCTTAGTGTAACTTTATAAATACTTCTGATTGGCTGTTTGTGTTGCAAAGCACTATGGGTATAAGTTTTTTCTATTCTCACCCTCAGTTAGAAATAAAGTGTTTCAATGGGATGCTTTTGTGTAGTGTGTGTAAAAAAGGCTTTGTTCTGTGAATATCTCAGAACAAAAAGCCTCTTTTGTTCAGAATTGATTGCTCAATTACTTCTCTGAGCCACGACTATTCAAAGAAAAAAAATTCAGATAAACTACCCGACCTCACTAATTGCTCACTTAATTGTTGGATGACCAGTGTCAACCATCATGACCCATCCTTAACAAATACTCAGGAAAGTGCAGGAAAATGGAAGGCAATTGGTCAAATGATGTCATAACCCACAGTAACGTGTCAGAGATATCAGACTACCTCTCAGTATCAGCAGATGTTAAACGCCTGGCTGCAAATGTCTTTCTCTTTGTGTAAAGACATCAGTCTGTCTGAGACCGCTGCAGTGGGGCTTGTGTATGCATTTACATTTTCTGTCTGGCCCCGTGTTGGTCATGTTGAAGCCTTGTTGTTTGGGGTGTAATGGCTGAATCGGGGAAGGTATCAGTTAACACACACACAGAAGGCCAGAGATGTTGTGGTCGCTGCTGAGGAGGCATTGTGTTTCAGAGAATGCTGTAAACAGCAGTTTTACAGAACAGCCAAAAACAGCTCACATAGGACGGCATTGTCCTCACACAATATGACAAAAGGCTGCTTTACTAAATATATGGAGGAAATGGTCAGCTAATATGTAGCCAAAGAGCAATTCCACAAAATGATCAATTTAAAGCTAATGACCCACTCTTTAAAAATATATTACTGGAAATACAATAATCATTAGGCTTTAGTGATTTCTGTTAAAGAAATGAAAAACATGCACAATCCAACGGAGAAAGTAATATTCCCTTCTACAGGCTGTTTAATTACCCCCTGACATTTCTCAATGACATTCACCAATAAAATGCATGGCTTGCCAGTATCAGCATTATTTTACTGCTTAAAGTCGTTCAAACAGACCATGCAACCCTATAAATGTTATGGCAATGTTCTATATAATCCGGAAGTGCAGTGGACCAAAAAACAAACACAAGCTCAACCGAGTTCATCAGGAAACACGTCACAGATTATATTTACTGTGTGCAGAACACTAAGCCACTTACCACTTCTGTTTACACTGAACATAAAAAACATGAAAGGAGATCATAGAAAAAACTGAAGGGCTTTAAAGAAGCCTGGCCATTGTGTTTGATTTAGGTATAAGAGATAGAAAATTAATTGTTACACTTTTGTAAATCAATAAACTGAATTCTAAA
>JAZGTK010020064.1:0-11135 GCA_036877625.1 Ambastaia sidthimunki
TATGGCTTACTTGTGGGATTGCTCCATAATTCCAAATATAGCCTTTGTGTGGGAAAACATTGGCCACATAGCGCAAGTTGCCTTTCTTCACATCTTGTTTGATTGGGTTCAGAGGGTCTTTTGTAGCAATCTAAAAGTAAACTATGATTTTGATTTACAGAATAACAGAATATTCATACAGACAGTAATTGGTTTTGGTAAATTGGTCAAATTTGATATTCTGCCAATATACAAATATAGAATATATTGTATTCTAAAGACCTTTTATTTCATTACATTGTACCTGTCATATATCCACTCATGTATCTCTATGTAAATATATGGCTATGCGACAAAGGCTACAAAGGGCAGGAATTCTTCAACTGTGCTAAAACTATTGAATCCTGTTCATACCTCCATTTTTGCATTTGTCCATCTTGGCACTTCAACAACCATGTGGAAAATATTCTGCAGAGCAAATAAAAGTCATTTATTTAAATAAAAGAAAGAAGGTTTAATCTCTCTACATTCAAGCACCATAAATGCAGAAATATTTAAAGATACTATGTGACACCCCAATATAATTTAGATCCTCTAAAAAAGGAAAAATAAGACTGACAAACTAAGTTACAGTATACAAAGGTAAGATAACAGACCAGTACAAAGTATTGAATGATGACACCATGTTAAAGGGGTAAAGATCATTCTCCATACAAGTCCCTCACCCACTGACAGACTGATAGACTCCATCCTGGATTGTGAAATGATCATTTACTGCCAAATGATTCCCACAAGAGAAGAGACATCTACACTGTCAAGAAATATCATGGCTGACCTTCTGAAGGGAACTAAAAACATAGTATTTTAAGATACTGTACCTGAGCTTCATCTGCATACATAGGTATGTCATGGAATGGTGAAATGTACTTTCCATCCGAGTTCTCTGTTTAAACAAAAACACAAAAAAACTTGCATTACATATTTACAAATATTTTAAAAGCAGTTATGTGATTTTGTTACTGGTACATCTGATCACTTACAAAGCCACAATGAGTATATGCCAATCCTCACAACTCATGAACTTTCAAAACCTCAAATCCACCTGTCACCATCTGGTTTATCCTGTAATTCATTCCCACTAAACAACGACTGTTTGGAACATTAAAAGTCTCCACTATTATGTTAAATACGTTGCACCATGTGTTTAAGATGTTAAGATTGGATCTCTGTCTTTTGTGCACTTCATCTGTCAATCATGTTACTATCAAAAGACAATAACTTAATGCTGCTAAGGGTGTGACGTTTAATTCACAGGCAGCAACTAAACAAACATATAAACACGCCCTGTTTTTGAGGAAAAGCATCCATTTAATCTTTAGATAAAGCAGATTTTTTATTTTCTTTAAATCATGCAGGTTCAAAGCTAATATGCAACTGAATGCAAACTTGCATTGTATTTGGTCATCCTTCACAATACAATAAATATAATACTGCTTGTTAAATATTTCACTACTTGGTAGAAATAAAATAAATATAAGTCTAACTTTGCACTTTCAGTTTGTGCTGTATAACCGGCAGAGCAGGTTTATTTTTATTATTTAAGGTTAGTCGTGTAATAAACACCACCAATAAAAGCCATTCATAAATCTTAATATTCTAGGCTACATATCCAAATTCAATCTCATATCGTAAACCTATTACATTTACTGTTTCTTTGGTTAAGTTTTAGCTAATGAATGACGCAAGGAAAAGCGACACGTGGGACCTGCGGCCCAACCCCTTTCATCTCTATTCAATAAACTGTCCCGGCCGTACACATTTCTGATCACCAACCTCAAATTACAAATAAATTACCATTTATACTCACTGAAATACACCCTGTAGCTCAGAGTGTTAGGGTTTCCTCTTTCTTCAACGGTGAAACTCATGCTGCGTGCTCAGTTGTGTATTGATTCCGGTCTGTCAAGAACAGCAGCGAAATCAAGCATGCGCACAAACGGTGTTGCGTAAACCGGGTGTTAAATGCGAGATTTGTCAATGACGGAAAGATTCATATTATCCATATAAAGCCTCTACAAACCGTTCAGTATTATAAATTATTATACTTGCATTATGGATTTTCATCACAAAACATTTAGGACATATACATCTGTACATGTAGAGAATAAATCCATGAGAAAGATACAATTCGCATCTCTATAATCAGTTATATATACACATATAGTTTATGCATTATAAATAATTGAAAAGATAGATTTAATGTATTACAAGAATTTACAGTTTACACGTAGCCATCATGCCACTAAAAACATTAGCATGACAATGGTGACGCGCGTACGGGGTGGGAGTTTGTGTGACGCAAGTATACGTTGACGTCACATCCTCCCAGCGCTCTTCGCTTCCTGCCTGGCGGAGGGAGGGTCGGTGCTGACGGCTGGGAGGACGAGCTGAACGTTAAGAAAGCCTTGGAAAGCGATAAAAGAGGGTAAAGGGCCCGAGGTTTTACCTTCCATCTGGGAAACTTATCGCTCGACTCTGATTAGCACCCGAAGCAAGTGCAATGTCGTCCAGTCGTCAGCTTACTGAGAGCAGGGCCATCCCGACCAGGACGGTGCTGATCAACGACTCAACGCAGCTACCTCACGACTATTGCACCACTCCAGGGGGCACTTTATTCTCCACCACCCCGGGAGGTAATGCACGCCTGATATTACAGCTGACATCTGGTTTTGATTTGAATGGAGACAGTATAATGTTATAGGATGGCCCATGCTGGTCAGGAAGCCGTAAGCACATGCGTGGTGATCTGCCTACAGAGACAGCATTTTTGTGTATTATAGTCTTGCCTTTTCCATAGAGACGTTTTAATGGTGCTCTAAAATATTTTAAATCCATGATGTCAAAAAGGTTGTCTAGGAAGGTAGCTTGCTAGGCTGTGAGGGGGTTCAAAACAAAACAGCAGCGATTAGCGCCGCCTGTGCGTCGCTGTGGTCAACGTGATTGGTCTGCAGTGATTGATTGACGCAATAGAACAGAACAAAGGAATGCATTCATTTAAACGCATACAAAGACTGACGCCAATGCTATGAGTTAAAAATAAATGGATGGGTATGCCTGTTGTTTGTTTTGAAACAACAGAATTGTTTTGTACTGCCCAGTTATCAGTTATTGCTTGTTGTGACTATACTAAATTGGTCATGAATAATATTGCTCTAAGATTGTTATTTCATGAATATATTAATATTATATTGTTAAACTGGTTTATAACGGTATGCAATCCTGACAGTTGTTATGATAATGCAGGAACCAGAATAATCTATGATCGTAAGTTCCTGTTGGACCGGCGTAACTCCCCCATTGCCCAGACCCCACCAGCACACCTGCCTGTTATCCCAGGAGTGACAAGCAAAAACCTCCTGAATGAAAACAAGAGGAATGAAGCTAACAACATCAACAATCATGATGCCAAACCAGGGCAAGGTTAGTCTTTCAAACTAATCTAACTGGAACTTTTTTCTTCTGGAACCTCCCAGCTCTGCAATCTGTCATCTTTTGTACACAAACAATTTATGAGTCTGGATAAAGGTTTAGATGTACAGTAAAATGTACAGTATAGCTATATACTGTATTTATACAGTAAGTATTATGACTTTCTCTCTTAGCTAACTGTAAAATTATATACATTCTTTTTTTGTGTGTCACAGGTGAAGACGCTCAGTTTGAGATGGACATCTAAAGAGAAACCAACTTGAAGAATGATTATTTACCTGGTACCTGTGTGCCAGTGGCTTGGCTTGTAGAAACCAATGTTGTGAGCCCTCTCCTTTAGCTCTCTCTAGCTGCGGGGTGCTGAATAATCATGGGGATAAATGACTAAAGTTAGCAGTGGGGCTGCTGGAGCCCTGAAAGTTAACCAGAACCTGCTCTTTTGTTTAAGTTTCAGGGCTACCATCAGCTGTACTTGCTTATGTCACAGAGCAAGGGAAAAATTCTGTATTGCAAGTGCCCAGACTTATTACCCATTTACTGTAATAGACTCATAAACAAATTAGCCATCAGAGATTCACTGCTGATAGTACAGAGTTGTTTTTAAAGTAACAGCTGATACCTTGTAAAGGTAATTACTGCAGTCTAATTTTTTCACATGTAAACTTGTTTGCAGTCAAGTCAGAAAAAGCAGGAATCAGTATGTACGTGTTCTCCCAAATTTAATATTTGTTAAAGGAAGAAAACGGTCTTCAGAAATGAAAATAATGAATCCTTTGATATGTTCTGTAATGCTAATAAGGGATGTCAGGATTAGCCTCATAATCTTGGTTCAAAGATGAAAAGAACTCCATGTTAATTCCAAGTATTTTATATCAGTTAAACATCTGTATACTTTTGACTTTTCTGTTTTTAAGATTTCAAGGTTTTCAGGTGTTTGTTTAGCTCAGAATAATAGTTTTATAGAATTGTCATAAAGAAAACCACAGACCTTAATCACTCGTACCGAATCACAATGCCAAACAAATGCACAGTTTTTGTAAGTTTATGTAGAACTTCCCTTGAAATCAGCATTTCAGTCAATATACTTCTAATTTCCTGTCATCCTTTCTTCTTAAGAAGTAAAGGTTAATTTATGGTTAAAAATAACATTTAATCACAATTTTGAGAAGCAGACTGTTACTCTTAGTCACAGTGAATGGTTGTAGAGTTCAGACTCATCCTGGTAACAGTATGGTTTGTTTCCAGTTTGTTAAGGTGATAATTCAACAACATCAGCTAGCTGGTAAACACTTCTAGTCAAAGGTAGACAATATCTATTGATGCTAGACTGGATTAAATATTTCATACTACAACAAAAGAGAGCTGGTCTCAGGAAGTTCTTCCGCTATGTACCTTACAAGTACAGCTCCTATTTCCCGATTTATGGGAGTAATAACAGTGAATATTTAACTTTAATATCAGCTGCGACATCTGTTGTCGCTTTCCAATTACTACAATTCTCACAAACCTTGATAATCAAATCAAAGGTAGGAAAGCACTGAACTGTTGTTTGGTCATTTTACTGTTGTCTATCTCACAACTACACAATGTGAAAGTTCAAAGATTTATTAAAAGGTGGATAGTTTTGCAGTGACCAGACACATGTATATTCAGATCAAAAAACCTTGAAAACTTGAATTGAATCTTTCCAGTGCTCTTCTATGCATGTTGTTTTGATCTGCTCTTTAGTTCACTTGTCTAACTTGTTCACACAGTTAGAATTGTTAAAACATTGCGAGTTATCTTATTTTTGGGGATGCCAGATCTTTGATTTGAAGCTTTGATAAATATTGAAAGACAATTAAACAAAGAGATTATCCAAACAAAGTGGCTTAAAAGAGGATAAAACGTATTCTCATAACTTAAGTCTCTTACTGTCTTAAGTCTCTTACTGTGTTAGTCATTCTTTTGCGCAGAGAAAGATTGTTTTCTCTCAAAACAATCGCTTGTGCTTAGCCTCTGTATCCATGCCTTACTTTACTAAACTGAGCAGCTGTGTTAGATGCTGTTTCTGTGCATACCTTACAACAAGATTAATTCCTTTCCATTTATTATTATACTTCCCTGTTATTAAGTTGAGATCTTATGTTTTACTAGAAAACATTATATTTTTGGAAACATGTGTAATATCATTTACTTTCTTACAGAGATGGAAGGATTTGGAAATAAATCAGTGTAATGTTTGTAATACAAGTAATGGGATTGTTGATTTTAAAAAACAAATCTGGTTTAGGTTTCACCTTGTTCAGTTACATTTAAACTTTGTCAAATATTTGATTGTGGTGAATTGATTTTAAATCCTTAAAAATTGAATGCACATTGCCAGGTTTAAATATTTTTCAAATTTTTTAACATTTAATATTGCTTTAAAGGGAACTTATTCACTGTCGTTGAGTTGTCAAATCCCAGCTTTTTGCAACTTCTGAAATATGAAAGTTTAGCTGTTTAAAAAACTGCTTACTTTTGCTTCATACTTCCCCTGGGTCTCTAGAAGTATCAGAAATGCATTAAACTCTGTACCAGGGGATTTTGAATGGAAATGTTTTATCTAATGTGGCAGAAGTCACTTTCTTTCTTTTAGACCCTGTTGAGTTTAATTTTAATGAAATGCCAATGCCAGTGGACACTGTTACAGCCAGATCAATAAAAGTTCCTTGATATTATCTCGGTTTTTGTGTTCTTTTCCAAGTGCTTATGCATTTCAATATGCTTGAATATCATGTCAACAATTGATTGGTTTTGAAATACTAATACTGTAGCCACTAGGTGGGACACTATAGTAAAGTGCAAGACTCAGTTCTCAAGATTCGTTTGTAGATTTGCATGTGTTTCCACACTTTATTTTGTAACAGACATTGCCTCTCTAGCTAGAACAATCTCTTGTGCTTTTGGGTAGGTGGTCTGTTACTGAAAGATGCATCTGTGCTGACTGAAGATTGGAGAAGATGGGAGATGTTAATAAAAATCCACTCCCCGACAACATTCTCTCACAAATAACTCCACTACATTTACATATAATTTAGCAGACACCTCTGTACAAATCACTAACAAAACATGGAGCACAAAGAATTGATTCACTCTAACTACATTTATTGACGGAGTTCTGCCGAAATTCACTCCCCAGGAGATTTTTGATTCACCTGTTTCTGATTGGTTCATACACTGAGGATGCTAATACCTGATTGGTCTCTATCAGTAAAGCCCGCCCCATACATAAATCCTCATCAACGTAGTGAGAAACAGGAGTTGAAATTTTACGGCGAGTCACATTTTGATATGACGTCTACGTTTTATGAGGGAAAGTTGAGCGAGCGTTTTCAATTTGCTTCTATGGAGGTCAATCCCACAATCCATTTCGAGAGCGTGGGAATACTGTAGGAATAAATTGAAAACACTGGTTCAAATCTGTCAAAACGCACGAGGGACAAAGTTTACTAGCAGTAAGGGGCCAGTACTTTAATTGGGGCGGAGTTTATAGGTGAATTGACGGCGAATTGGTGAATCCCCGCCTCTGTGCTTCACATCTTCTGTCGCGCTGCTGTAAGATGTTGTGACTCAGTCATTCGGCTCAGCTGGATACACGCATGTCTGCATGGATTTGGATTTGGACGGGACTCAAGATGAGTGTGACATGGGCTTTACATTTAACTTGTTCTCACAGCTCAACACCAAAGTCCTGAGAGGTGTCTGAGAGAGCCGGTAGCCAGGTGAGGAAACTGTTGAGTAATATTTACTTTCCCTATCATGATTAGCCTGGCACAGCTAATCAGTTTATTTCTAGAGGTTTATATAATTGTGTAAAATCTTGGTACAAATCTGTTTATTTTCACTGAGTTAGACTTAATTTACATGCTGTAGAACATTTATGTAAAACTTAAAGTGTTAAGACAGGCAGCTGTTTTGAATGATTGGAACATATTACTGTACAATACATACATGTCAAAATTATACATTTGTTCTATATCATTTTTATTTGTGGTCAAAAGAAAACCCAAGATATCACCTTTGGTTGATAAATTTGCTTTCATGCCATACAACTATAATAAACACAAATTTCTTTCTTTTTGACAATAAAGTGTCACAGTAAATCCAGAACATGAGAGGTAAAAGCAG
Source organism: Ambastaia sidthimunki (assembly GCA_036877625.1). Lineage (NCBI taxonomy): Eukaryota > Metazoa > Chordata > Actinopteri > Cypriniformes > Botiidae > Ambastaia > Ambastaia sidthimunki. The sequence goes on from JAZGTK010020064.1 coordinate 7,621, forward strand.
TGTAATGAGAGACTAGTTTGTAAACACTAGTTAAACATAATTTGATCATGTTTATTATTATTATTAATGGAAATTATTGTAGAGGGAGAAAATCATGGTATGTTAGGTGTCCATGGCTTGAATTTCCATTGGAGGGGTCAGTTGGACAACCCCTGCTGCATAATCCTATATTCTATATTGTTATAGACTGTTTTATGAGAAGACAAACATGTATGGAACATTAGCATGTACGTCAATGTTAGTATGTTTTACGGTGAGGGTTACTGTTACACAGCCTCTTATTACTGTACGCCCAATGTTTACATAAAGAGGAGCGTGATAAATGTGCTGTTGATGAGCTCCTCATTTAAACTTCTCAGTTATCTGAGTGCACATGTCAATCACTCCAGAATCACTGCAGCTCACTGTATGTGCACAGATCTGTGTAGCTTTGCATGCATGCAACCCGGATCTTTCCCATCCATATTTAGAGATTTTTTTTGTTGTTGTTTTTGTTCCGGCACTGATACTCAGACCCAACTGGAATTTAAATCAAGTCCCTGAATAGGGAAGCATTGCTCTTGGTGCCAGGGATTCAGTATCCCAAACTTTCAGTAGACCAGCCAGTTATATAAACAAACGACAAGAATGTCATAATGACATTAACAGACCTACCATATATTTTCCAGTGATATCTCTCTGGCACAAACTTGATGATCTTATAAAAGAGAAAAAAAACACAAAGAGGTTTTTTTAACTGCATTATCACTGAAGTCCAGAGTCTGGAGACTTCTTTTTCTTTATGACTGTAACATCAAACACTTTAGATGGATTTCAGTAGATGCCACAAAGGCTACAGAAATGTTTGATCTTGTGCTTTCTGTCTTCTCGCGTTTGGTTTTCTGTAATGTCTCAGGCATGGCCTGAGAGAACTTTGCATGGGCTGTCCCTGTGACTGTCTGGATCCGCCCACACTGCCGTCTGGTTGCCAGATGTACTGTATTTCTCTTTGGCCCCCTCAAGGGTTGGAACTGTTATTCTGTCACTGTGAGAAGAGAACTAGAGAGGCATTGAGCGAGACAGAGCAGAAAAGACAATCTGACAAAGCACAACTTTGGTGGCACAGAATCTTAGTTGAGTTGAAACAAAAGGCTTTTTGCGTTTTGGGTTTCTGCTGGCAACGGGAAACTGAGTCTGTTTTGACAGGATTAACAGATAAAGAGACCTGAACATCTTTCTGAGATGCTAAAACCAAAGGATGCGAGCGCACGCGGCACAGACGCGAAACCGTAAGACATTAATTTAACGCCCAAATAATACATGAACCACCAAGATGCATGTATGATTTACCATTGTTTTCATTGTGTAACAGTTTTTGGTATAAACGTGTATTTAATTAGAGGTTATTCCCACCACTCGAAAGCTTCTGTAGTTCATTAATGTGTTTATAGCAGATTTTGTTGTGAGTTAAATGTGTTTCAAAAGAAAGAAATTAAAACTTTGTAGTCTCACCACTCAACTTAAAATGCATCTGTACTTTATATCAGAGCCAATTGGGAAATAACATCGTTAGTAAAACGACTAACATGTCTGTCCGTTAACTATTAGTCACAATGTAAGTCCATTGCAGCTCTGTGCAGATTATGGGTACAAGCGCCAGTGCAACATCCCAGGCAGCTCCGTTGGCACCTAAACAACAGGCTGATCACCACGGTAACAGCATGTCTGAAGACAGGCGCTCACTACAGTCACTGAGCATTCGCAACAGCAAAGCCAAGTCCATCATCACAAACAAGGTGGCCCCTGTTGTCATCACGTAAGTGTTGAGTACAACACCATGACATTTAATACTGGGCATGTATGCATAACATTTCACACCTGTGTGTAACTCTGTGACTGAAGTACAGTGAGCAAAAACATCTGCGTACTGTAAAAATTATTTATTTAATCAGTATTTATTTTCCAGGAAAAATGTCTAAACATAATCCAGATTAATGCACCAGAGGAGACTTAAGAAAAAAACATAGTTTGTTTTTGCAGTGCAGACTTTTATCAACTACTTGAAAGAAACAAACACTTTTATCGAAACATTATTACAACATTACCAGTAAACACAATTTAATTAGTTGTTAGAAATTTAATATATGTTTAAACTATACAGAAATAACTGCAAGGAAGAGTTTCAGATTCATGACAAGATCCAGTCTGCAAATTACTCGCGTGGAAGGATATCTGACGTGTTGCCTGAGCACTACCTAGTGCGGGTATGTTTGTCTTGCAGACATGTAAACAAACTCTCAGATAATTTAAAATGCCTCAATGTAATGTCAAATGCATTAACATGCAGTCATTGTAGATTAAAGCATGTTAATATCATGTCATTAACAAACATGAAAATAAGTCACATTTCCTTCATGTTTTTCTTATAATTCTGCTCTTTTATTGCCCAGGGGGAGTTTTTCATGGTACAGGATGTATACAATAGAGCTGATGTCTTAAATACTACAAAAAGCTGCGGGGCCCCCAACTTCCGCAAAGTGAAGGGAAACTACCCCCTCTTTGGAATGGGCCAACCCAGCCTAAGTGGTTTCAAACAGGTCCTCCAGAGATTGGAGAGTGAGAACTATGAGGTCCGGAGGGGCTAGTTTTTTAATAATAGCTCTAAAATTAGAATGAAATAGAGTGAAAACACACAGCAGAAATATTCAGCATTGACAGCTTCATATGCTCTGCAGATAGACGCACAATGAGTAATCAGTTCAGTAACTTTTTATCCCACAAAACATATGAACAGGAGATCATTTTCATCTGTGTGAGGGAGGAGCCAGTGGTCTTCTTTCATATGGATGAAGACTTTATTCCATACACTCCAAGAAGAAGAGGGAACCTCCACGAGAACCTGCATAACCTGGACAAAGGGCTCAGTGCAGAACATATGGAGCTCTCCATCCAGAAGGAGGTCAGTTAGGGAACTGTGCTTTCCTCCGTGAGCAGAACTAGTCTGGCTAGCACCCATGTTGAGTTTTAGCAAGGGAATTGCTTGCCAACCTTTTAAGGCGAAGTGTAGACGGAGGTCACAGCGCCTGTTCCGTGTCAGTTTTTTATTCTCTGATATGTTTAATGTCTTTCCTTCAGCTGTGTGACTTGGCCAAACTGAGTGAAAATATGCTTTATGTCTATAATGACATTGAGCACTTAAAAGATGAACCTCAGCGGGTTCAGATTCTGTCAGAGGAGGACATTTGCATCACTGAAGAGGTCTACAAAAGACCACTTTTCAGTCAGCCGTTGCATAGGTAATTGCTCATATTTTACTATAAAGCAGTAAAAACAGTATAAAAAACTTAGTGCTGTAAATTATACTGTGTGTTTAATTGTGAATTCTGATGGATTTAGATATTACAGACTACCACTCCCAATGGAAGGAGCCCCACTAGAGGAGACATTTGATGCCTTTGTTAAGATACTCAGGGTAAGACCATGAAAATTATGGGGGACACTGGGGCTTATGCTAACAAGTCAAAAGTCTGATTACA
>JAZGTK010020065.1:0-11135 GCA_036877625.1 Ambastaia sidthimunki
TATGTGGTCGGTACTCACTTTCTGTAAGTTGAGCGTATATGGTGCAGGGTCCCAAGCCACTAGTGTTACATTCTTATACAATGAGCTTGTGTTGAACTGGTGTTTGGGATTCACCAAAATCTGATCAGAAAACAGAAGGTATGTTAGTTATGCTGAAACAACACAGACAAACTGACAAAACTGTAGGGCAACAAACTTCATGAAACTGAGGTTTGACCAGCCAATAAAAAACAAAAATAATAATCTATGGAAACTAGGTATTGTAATTTAACAACTTACATTTTAGACTCTTCTTGACACAAATCAATAATATGGCTTCAAAAGCAACGCAATAGGAAAGTAGCACGATTTGAATGGTCTACTTTTACATTGCTCTAATGGTGCATTTTTGTGTTTAGGCGATTAAATTATCCAATTTTTTTGGGTGAACTGTTCCTTTAAGAGACAACATCAAATAAACAAATTCTTCCTTTCCTCTACTTGTTTACAGAGACGTGAACTGTGTCCTGTCATTAAAAGTGACGTCGATAAACGTGTAACAATCTCAGTATGTCATACAACAATCTGGAACACAAAATGCATCAGCTCTGTTTTAGTTTACCCAGCATGCATCTGTTCTAACTAGAAAACCACACACGATCAGAACACATGAAGCGGACGGGTGTTCAAAGCGTGCCGGGTACACAGGAAGTCACAGCACTACCTGTGCAAACATCAAACGCAGCTCACCTGAGAGTTGATGATGCGTATGGTGGTTTTATTCCCGACGTCTCTCTCGTAACCGTCGGTGGGAGCTGTATTAAACCGCAGAACAGCATCATGGGAGTCTGGAAATACACAAACCCAAGCTTTTATAAAGTAATGGCTGATTAAGTTATTGAACCATAATTGAAACACTGGTCTGAATAACAAATAAATTTCACTCTTGCCCAACTTCAGGGGAGAATAATGCAAAACAAACAAATATTCTGAGGGGCACAGAGGCTTCTAACTGCAAACATGAATAAAACCATTTTTTTTGGAATTGAATAGAATAACACATTGAATATAATGCTAAAGGATTTATGAATTCATGATTTAATCTTACAACTGTTATGGCTCATATCTTACTAATGCACAGCTTGCAGCCTACATTAGGAATTCCTGGAAATAGGCTGGCAGAGACCATTAAATCAATAAACATCAAAGCCTTTGTAAACATGTTTCTCAGAATCATTTACATTTTTGCATTTGTCAGATGCTTTTACCCAAAGTGACTTATAAAGAATTCAGAAGCATTCATTTGATCAATTTGTGTTTCCTTTGAATGAACCCATGACCTTTTAAGCTGACTGAACTAAGCCCTCTACAATCTGAGCTAAACCATCACTTGAATCTTTCCTATAATTGCATGACATCCCACTAACTCTGAGGCTGTGCAACTGTTCAGTATGTTTGTTTAACAGAGTACAAAGCAGCAAAACTCAAGTCTCCAATCCGGCTTTTCATTGGTTTCATGATTCAGTCACAGGCTCATGATTTTTTTGGATGAATAACCATTAAAATCCTGTCTGTTTATTACACAAACTGTCAAGTGGCTTGGGAAATCTTGCGATACAGCAGAACACAAAGGTAACACAATGAAAAGTATTTTGCTATTGTTTTTGTCCTTGACAGCATGTGTCCCTATTCACTTTTATGGGATTGAAAAAACATAAGCATAACATCTTGTGAAAGAAATCCATACAGGTAAATTGTTTGAAATGGGTTTGGATTTTGCCGGCCAGATTCCAAATTATCTATGGTGGAGTGGATAGTATATTTTTTATTTTTGGGTGAACAACAACTACAAAACAACATTTGCTCAAGAGTTACAGCATTTCACAAAATACATAAAATACACACACAGCGTCTGTGGTCTAAAACAACAGTGCTCTCTAGTGGATGATATGTTTAGTGTAATAAAATATGTGATCTTAACACACAAATACTACAGTGAGTGACACAGACAGACAGACAGACAGACAGACAGACAGAAATTAAAAGGCATGATTAAAAGGCATGAGGCAGGAGATTTACTCTGGATACGTGTGACTTATCTCAGATTCCCCCAGCAGACACATCCATCTTTCAGTTCAGCTGACACACTCTTTATTCACATTCATCAACTAGCAATTTTCCAAAGCAGTAAATGTGAGTTTGACATCAAGCATGTCCCCACAATTCTGACAGAGGCATCAATCTCCTGACAGAACATCAGTCACAAGGCAAGACAGAAAACAGGAAATGATAATTGTTAAAAAGCAGAATGATTAAACAGGAAAAAGCTGTTAAGTCACATTGCTAATGGTTACATCACACATACAACAGGGGGTGCAAAAATCTGAAACCATTAAAAAAGCTTTTTGCATTCCAAGTTATATAATCAGCAACAACTTGCTGAAAAATTGCTTGTATTTGTTTAGTGACCTACAAATAAAATGCCTTTTATGTCAGTGTTTCTTTGTTATATTTTAGGATTTTAAACAATGTTTTTGGAAGGTTCAAATTTTTAAATTCTATTTTAAATGTTAAATTCTAGATTTGTTACTCTTGCCTTTGACTGTTTGACCCCCACACACACACAGTGTCAAAACGCAAAGACATTATTACCAGTAGGGGGCAGATGAACACCGACAATTCAGGTAAATCCTAGCCAAGTCAAAGGTGGGAGATAGCAAATTCTTATGAGCCTCAGTGGTCATATTTGAATTAAATGCGGAAAATCCCTGCTAAAAACTAAAAAATGATGCATATGATTAACAGCAAGTACTCCAGTGGTACAGATCAGTATTTCCCATACAAAAATAAAATCTGGTCTGAGAATATCTAATAGAATATTTACAATGTTTAGTGAATGGCATTCAGGAAAACAAAAATCTACATAAAGTTACAGTTTACCTGAGGAGAGGGAATACTTATAGGTTAACTATGGCAATGAACTGAAAGATGTGATCATGTTTTTCCAACAATTAATTTATTACGCTTTGCACTTTTTATTATATGTAAAGATAAAAATTGTATGAACGTATTTTCCCAAACCTGAGCATCAATTTAGCATGCAAATTTTGCAATTTTTTGTCTTCACGCGCCTAAAGTGACAAATTGTTCTGGGAGAAAATTTCTTATCACCAGTTTTGGCAGGTGTAGTCTTGGCTGTTATATTCCTGGCTGTCGTACTTGTCCTTGAGTATTTTTAGAGGACACAGTAGGTTGGCACAGCTAAACGTAAATGTTTAGACCAGCACAATTTAATAGACAAGATAAAGGGGCTTCAGAGATAAATTACCTGATCAAAACTGGCTTCTGTCTAGACTGATGTCTTGGGAAAATCAATGCTGCCCATACTGTGATATATTGTGTGTCTAATACTATTACTACGAAATACTACTATACAAAAGAAATAAAGTATAGCTACAAGCAGCAATTACAACACAAACCAAAGCAATTGTGCCAGTATTGTGAGGCTGAATAGATGGGTGTAGTCTTGGCACCCAGATGGTGACTTTAGGAAAAGTAGCTCTAGGGAGCCTCAGAGACTCACCCCCACGAGCTACACCATACACAGCTCTGGTGTGTTGCCAATCATACACACTGCTGCTGTTTTTACAGGCAAATGTTTTAAACACAAACATTTGTTTGCTCAGTCTAGTTTATCTGGTTCACCGTATATTTACTATTTGAGTCAAATTTGGTATTAGTTAGAGAGGTATTAGAAAGATTTTTACATTTACATTTATGTATTTAAAAGACGCTTTTATCCACAGTGAGTTACAGTGCATTCAAGCTATACATTTGTATTAGTATGTGTGTTTCCTCAGAAAAACCCCACAACCTTTGTGTTGCTAAAACAATGCTCTACCAGCTGAGCTGCAGGAACACTAATACAAACAAAAGTTCATGAAAGGACCCTTACTAGGGAAAAGTGCATTGTACACTACAAAGCCAACGGAAAGAGAATTTAGGCCTAACAATTGCAACAAGGTTATAAGGAAATTTGTTTTTGAATTAATTTAACTTTTAACTTTTTAACTAAACTGTGGCACTAAACTATAGTGGAAAAGTAATGACAAGGTGGCAATGAAGTGTTTTTTCAACTGAAATAGTGCAGAGACACAACCTCACTTCTAGTTTGTTGGTAACATTTGTGTGGCTTGTTCTTTGCTAATTTTGATGAGGTTTGATGATAACTTGTGACAGAGATGGAAATTCCAATGAGTAACTTAATCTTGGTTGAATTACATGCACTATATTGCCAAAAGTCCATTTTGTTGTAATATCACTAACAGCTGACCGTGGAATATTTAGTAGTGAGGAAATTTAACGAATGAATTTACTGCACAGGTGGCTACCAAACACGGTTCCATGCTTGAATTCACTGAGCTCCTGAGAGTGACCTATTCTTTCACAAATGTTTGTAGAACCAGTCTGCATGCCTAGGTTCTTCATTTTATACACCTGTGGCCATGGAAGTGATTGGAACATCTGAATTTAATGATCTGGAGGGGTGTCTCAATAGTTTTGGCAATATAGTGTATCTAGACCAAAAGTAGAAGATGGAAGTCAAATCAGAGCTGGTGATGCTGGAAGATGGATGGTCAGACTGATTATTCAGACCCACCAAAGGCTCCAAGCCAGAACAAAAACAAAAGGGACAAAAACATTTGGTGCGTGTCCCCTAACTAATCATGATGAATAATTACGTCACACTAAGTAATTCTACTAATACCATAATAATAACAACAAAATAAAATGTGATTTTTAGATAACAGAAAAACAACCCCTCAGGCAATTTAGTAGAATTTACTGCAATTTTGTAGAAAAATAAAGAGAGAGAGAGAGACCCAGGCCCAAATCTAATTATAATCTTTATAAAAATATAAGGTTCCAACAATTTAAATGTGACTATATAGAAAAAACATTCAAACCATTTTTGTAATGAAAAACAGACTAAAACCGAATGTGCTCATTGGCTCAGTTGCCATTGTCTTGAGGAACAATGAAAGCTGTTGCGATCACCATGGTAACTCCTTCCTCTGTGCCCACTACCACCACCATAGATGCCAAAGCTGGAAGAATTTGGGCTCTTTGTGTGCCCTGTGATACTTGTGATTTTGTAACAGTAAAAGGGCATCAGTATCCCACTGATTCATTGAAGAAAGTGGCATTACCACAGAAACCTGCTAAATGCAACCAAAACGGGCATTTCTTGGTCATGTTCTAAAAAAAAACTAGCTTCACTTCCTTTTCTGACCAGAAAAAAAATGAATAAGCACATCTTTTTTGATTTGGGTCCAAGATAAGAGAAGCCTTGACAAAGACGAAACCTCTAGATTAAGAAACCAGATTGTGGTTTGTGGATTGTGACGTTCACTGCTTGTCTGAAGCCTAAATTCAATAGCATCCCAAGGAGAATGAAACAGTTTTAAACAAACCAGAGACAAATTGTTAATGGCAACAGCCAAATAAAATTCTGATTCTCAAACTTGATTGGATGAGACAAATTAAGCCCACTGTAAAGAATGAATTGCATTCTGAACAAATTGAGACAAGTAGCTTAATGCTTAGCAACACCCGTAGGCCATTTCCTGGCAGAAAAAAACAGTAATTTTTATAGGCACAGCAATATCGAACCCACAACCTTTGCACTGCTAACGGAACGCTCTACCAGTTGAGGAACTCATTGAACTGTTTTCCTCACTTACCAATCTCTTTGCCAAGTCTAGAGTGGAGCATGGCTCCAGCAGAGGTGACCACAGCACAGGTCCGGAAACCTTGCCCAAAGAGCTGGCTTAATGGTAAGGCAGGTACAATCTTCTTCCAGCCTAAAGTGGAGAAAGGCATCTCTACGCCATCCAAAGTTCTAACCTTCCCCCTTTTTTTCAGCTCACACAACACTTGTTGGCCACTCTGTTGTGCCTTGCGGTCCCCTGTGAAAGCCACGCCGTGTTTATTATTATTTAGATAGTCTTTCACAGCCCTCTGCAGACGCGGACTGAGCATGCCCACCGACATACTCCCTCTCCACAGATTATGAACCACCGACTTGGATCTTGGAACGTAGTAATCATCTGGCTCGAAGTTTTCACTTGCTGTCAGGCGTTTTATAGTCCTCCTCCTGTCATCCTCTTCCTCTTCTCCTCCTACCACCTCTTCCTCCTCCTCTTCTTCACCTTGCTGAGGCGAACCATACTCTTGCCTCTCACGACTGCGACTTACAGCGGCCGATCTGAAGCCCACGTCTTGGGTGCCGAACGCAGACCAGGCCGCCAAGTTCTGAGGGTCTGGGTAGGGATAGGCCTCCTGGCTGAGTGGACTAGGCTGGGGATTGACACTGGGGTTTTCCTCATGGCTTTGCTCCTGCTGGGTGTTACTGGAGGCAGAGGGGCTAGAGGAGGTGCGGGGATTGCCTTGCAGTGAGGTCAAGCGCCGAGTGTCAGAATAGGACAGAGCAGCTGCGGAGTGTGGCTCGTCCACTCGGGACTCCATAAAGTAGGAGAGGAGAGCCAAAAACACCAGCACCCAGATCAGCATTAGCCCAAGGGCTAGTCGCCGCCACTGTTTCAGGATGGACTTCATTTCCCAGGAGTCCTCTCGGCTACGCCGCACTGCACTCCAGACCCAACAGAAGAAGGGTCAGCCGGAGGCCTATGACAAAAGACACTGGTTAACCTCTTTGTAAAGAAACAGGACAAAAAGTGTCAAACAACTCAACTAGTTTTGAAAATAACATTTACACTTTTAAATGAATTCCAAAAAAATGTTTTAAAAACAAGAATATTGTTTAATTTTCTCTTTATATTATCAGAATTATCCTTTAACATTCCCATGCCTAAAACATTCCCTTGTGCTTCTCCCTTTATCAAAACTCAACACATCTAAATTTCTGCATTAATGACGTGACAAAGTAATTTCACAAATATGTATATTGTATGTATATCGCATAAAAATAACTAACTTTTCATTAACAGAAAACTGAGGTTCAGTTAATACAGGAGGGCCCATACAATAACTCTGCACGATAGATTCTACATGAAACATTATGTTAGCATGTTAACCGCACTGCCCACATATAAAATGCAAAACATTATTGTGTCAACACCATAGCCTGTGAACACCACCACCAACAAATAAGTAAATGAACAAATCATTTTAGTACATTTTTTCCACCTCTGTTACTTGCATTTAAATATTAAATGATTTTGGATATTTTTGCTGATATATTCAGCCTGAAAATGCATTTCATACGAGTGTTGTAAAAAACAGTTACAGCACCTTTGATAGTATCTGATTCTTTCTCTATTAAAAAGAAGAAAGTTTGATTCTCTCCCCTCTCTTTCACTTTCCTCTGAGTGACGGTTGTCTCCCCGGAGATATCTCATTCTCCAAAACACAGTTAGTTTTCGTTTATCTATTCTTTCACCGCTGATCTCAATTTAGATTTGAAAACAGCTTCTGTCAGTCATCAGCCATTTTGTGTATAAAAGAAACTCAATTTACCGTTACAGTACACGACACAGCTGAACACACACACAAACACAGGCTTGTTACCTCTTTGTGTTCCCTATTTCCTTGACTCCATTTATTCTCAAACAGTTTGTCGATCCCTGAAAGACAAAGACACCAATCAGAGACAACGGCAGCCATTTGAACAAACTAAAAATGTCCCTTTCCATGAAACTCTTTCTTAGATCCAAAACCAGACGTGTTTACTGTACTTTCTGCTGAAAGGTATTGAAAGAGGAAGCTGGTTCGGAAACTTCACCACACTTTAGGCTCTGTGGTTTAGCTGCTGTTGGTGTAGTTTTTCCATCAGATCAATATTGACTGCCTTTGTCAAAAATTAAAAACAAACTACCAACTAAACAGCACAACAAAATGAAAATAACACAGGAAAAACGTTCTTCCTGTACTCTGAAGCTGCCACACACACAACGACGTCCGCAAGAGCGGTTTAGTTTGCAGTATACAAGCTAAAAAGTTAAGACGCAGCTCACGCATAAGACGAACGTGACATGATTTTGATAAACATGGAACTATTAAATATAATATAATTCACAGAGGCCCAATCTATACAGTTTACCTTAAATTAAAAATCATTTATTTACTTTCAATGTTGTTCCAAACTTGTACGCTGGTGTTTGTGTAAATAGAATTTCACAACTTGCCTGTACAATGTAATTATAATACAATTATAATACAAATGTTTCTGTTCTACATTATTAACTGCTGTGTCACATTCAGTTATGATACAGGCAGGAACTAAATGGCATTTGGTATCAATGATGTGAAAACCTGGCCCTCTAAATCAGGCTTAAGTTTAAAGTGGACCTGAATGAGATTTAAAAGCTTCAGTGAAATGGGAGATTACTATCAATTAATATCTTACACTGACTGTTTCTCACACAATGCTAAGACTTGAAATACAACACAAGAGCATGAGATACTTTTATAGTGTTTTGAGCCCTTTTGGAACTTGAGAGATTGGTTACTATAAATCGCTATTGTATAGAAAAGAGCGTTGTGAAGATTTAAAACAACTACAACAACAAGTCAGGGACAACGTAAGGGTGAATAAATAGCAGAAGTTTAATTTCAAAATGAACCATTCCTTTAGAAGGCAATAATATGATGCCTAAAAACGCTCAATTTAAAGCAGTGGAGAGTCATTCAGAGTCTGTGTGCAGTATGAACTGAGAAAAGAGGGGCTGATTGCGGCAGAATTTGTGGTAACTGCTGAAATGTCTGACAGGAAAATGAGAATGTGACATAAAAACAGCATTTGAGGAAGGAACAACATACAAGTGGCTTCATGTCAATGTTGAAGTCGAAACCAACCACGAGGAGACCATGCTGTATTCATACAAAACAAAAGCCAGTGAAGGAGGCCAAATAACTGCATTTAAAACAACTTTTGTTTGATAAAAAAGTTTATCAAAAAAATAATTATAGAATATTAAAGAGTAGATTCAAAATTAAATTTAAATGTGTGATTACAGTATTGTCACTCCTACATGAATACAAACTGATGTGACTGAGAGGAAGGTTTTTTTTCTTAGTGTGAGAAGTTACAAGTTCAGGCTTGCTAGACTGACAGATTTGGTAATAAACCTCCACTATATTTTGGGTTGGAGGAGTCCACGTCTGAGGTCTGTGCCTGAAGGCAATGTTCAGTCATTAACTCCAGAACAGTAACACATCACTAATGACTGAAAGAATAACACTTAATGTTATAAACGTTTACGTTTAACTAGTTTACAAATTTACAACTGGAGTGAAATGAAGTCAGATTGCTTTTAAAACAATGAGCACAAAAACAAACCATTTTTAATGGCCTATGAGCTTTTTCAGTTTAAATATATAGTCACATAAGCAGCATCTGAGAATTTCACAATAACTAAACCCAAGAACATGATTCCAGGTAACCATGACGTGTCGTCTGCTTACTGTATTTCCTACCACTTGACCTTGACGTTAAACCTCAGACACAGACACGCCATAACAGCATAAATCTACAGACAGAAACAGAGACCATGAACAAACAGAGGAACGGAGAGCGGAGAAGAGTGAGGGGACCTACACGCCATTTCTCATTTATTATTCATTACATTCGTAGGACCCATCAAGAGTGACTTAACAGAGTTCTTTCAGGTCAAGACACACACACACACAAACACAGGTCATGTGGACCTACTAACAAACTAGTCATCCAACAACTGAGCATGACTTGCTTATATTATTTATCTCTTTTCTTATTGGTATTTTAGTAGCTGTGCTTGAATTTGCATGCTGCCAGCTTGCTGTTCTTCAGTTGCTGACCCAAAAAACTCACTCTGAAAAGTTGCATGTTAAATTTAAGCCCATCAAAGCAGTGCTTTAGAGCCACACACAGAGATAAATGTGTCTGTCTATGAGTCATATCTCACTCTCTTTCTGAATGTCCCACAATGACCATTGTGTTTTTAAGATGGTATGTCAAGTTAAAAATAGCACAACTTTTAAAAGTGCATCTTAAGACTCATGCGTTGTGTTGTGCTCCATCTAGCTGTTTATGAGAGCAGGAACACTTACTCGTAAGAAAGGTGATGTTCATTCATCTTGAGTTACTGCAGTCGTACACAGCCTGACTCAGACCTGCACTGTAGTTTAGCACAAAAGATTTCAGCAAAGCTGGAACCATAAGCAAGACAAAAACTTTAAAGTAAACGGTACATTAACATTGTACAAAAAAGTTACTCTTTTGAGAAAAACTAGCTAACCCATGATGCATTGCAATATATATTTGAACTTTTTATAGTCAATGACTGGCAAAAAACACACTGTTTATACAAATAAGTAGTTTAAAACTGTAAGGAGATTATTTTAAATTCAATAAAATTATTTAAAATGCTAAATGTTGTATTTGTAATGTTGTATGATGTTTTATTTAGCAGCAACTTCTGTTTCCATGGAGCTTGCTTTAGAATTATGGGTAGTGTAGTTCTTTATCAGAATGTTGCCTAATAAATGCTAAGCTGAAATTGCGCTGATTTGTGGCTTCCACAGGAGAAAACAGTACATCATCGTTCAACCTCAGAACTCACAGCGGGTCTGGAAGGTTTTTCCTCTCATGCTGACAAACCCACAATCGTTTCATCAATTTCACCAAAGACAACCGTTTGCACCCGAGGCTTATTCTGTCCTTGTGGAGGGCAATCAATATACAAGACGAGAAGCAAAACCGAGCGAATGAGAGATAAGAAAAGGGATTTTTCAGCAGACAACCTTGAGACTGCTGATTTCAATCCAGTCCGTCTATGGATGACCCCGTTTCGCATTTATGTTGCTCCCCTTAATGGATGACCAGGCAGTGCCCTGTGAAAGACTTCCCACCGCAGTGCAGTGATGTGAGGAAACCAGCACAGAGGTCATTTCACTGCATGTACATGGAAAACTGAGAGGACAGATTGATGGGCCGACACATGCTGGCTGTCACACGCTGAAATCATTAACCTGAACCCTTCATCTACATTGCTAATGCACTCCAGTAAACCAATCCAGTGCCAGACCTTTTTACACGGCCTTAGCAGGATTCATAGCTCAGCTTCTGAATCTCTAAAGGTCTGCTTCTGATTGAC
>JAZGTK010020066.1:0-11134 GCA_036877625.1 Ambastaia sidthimunki
AGTACAGAACAGAAACACAGAGTTCTGATGAGTTCTGACAAGTTTGCTGCCTCTAATAAAAGCAGCATCCTGCGCAAAACAACAAAATCGAAGTGAATCAAAACACATTTTTTCTTTTTTTTTTTTGCATTTTGGCCACCGAATGTTAATAGCAAAAAAATCACACACAGACAATCACGCAGTATTCAAACATTGCATGCAAAAGAACAACCTTTATGGTAGTTCCATATGATGTGTTTGTTGCAAAAGATTATGCAGAATATCTTTCTTTTCTCTCAGAATGACAGAGAGGAATGAGTAAATGATAACAGAATTTTCAGTTTTGGAAAAAAACTTCCTTTAATATTAAAAAGGAGAGTTTGTTGCTCTCTTCTGGTTAAAACACTTTGGTATGTAACACATTGACATCAGAAGGTCATTTATATGTGAGATACAGAACACACAAATGAAAGACAAGGAACTAGAGATCTCAAAAGTTCTAAACCAGCAAGAAGTAATTAAAGAAGTAGAAGGAAGCACTTTTCTTCACAGCGTTCCTCATAATGTGCTGATTCTTCGTCAGAACCTGCTCATCTGTTACAATAACCACCTCCATACAGAGAGCTTAAAGCATCGCTGCTATGGTGATGGTTCCTGGAGGGCCATTGGTCTCCTCAGAAGGGTTGTACATGTAATGTGTGGGAAGCCAGTGGTGATGAGTACAGAGGAAGAGTATGACAGTGAAAGACTCATCCTGCATGAACAGGGCCCATATACCCCTCGCACCTGCTCACATAATAAACATACAAAAATATAGACACTTTAAAATGTATGAATGTCACTGGATTAAGTAACAAACCCAAAGGAATCTTAAATGAGTTTTTCTCAAAACTAGCATCACTTTTCTGAGCCATTTTTGAAATATTTTTTAATTAAACAGTCCCGAGATATTAAATAGTTATTTTGCAAATCAGCAGTAAGGACATGTTCCAGTAACATATTTGATATTTTGTTTTTTTTAATTCAATGACATTCATAGTGTAGAGTTTGAAGTGTGGCATAATTACACTTTGGAAAGTTTTTTAAAGAATGTCCTAGTCTCTAAATGCCTGTTCTACATTAAAAAAAATATGCAAGTGTTTATTGTAGTGATTAATAATGTTGCTGTCCTCTATAACAACACTGCACACAGATCAACTTTAGCATAACAACAAGCTCCTCAATGGCTTGGATTTGTTGAACTGTCATTTTGCTAGCCATGCTGTAATGCTGAGGATTCTGGGATATGCAGAATGTCAAAGGACTTTTTGCTGACTCAAGAGTGGTGAAATGGCCTGTACTTTCCTGCACACTGTGTAAAATGCTTGTCTGTTAACTGCAAATCAGGTTTGATAATATTTGTGGCATCTGAGAAATGAAATTTAAATGCACTGAAAAACATTATTGACATCATTAAACTTTAAAACATCATTAAATGTAGATGGTGAAGTGTGTAATTTCTACTCCACTAGCACCAAACTAGCAGTGGGTGGTTGCTAGGGCCAGAAAATGCAGGCCCTTGCAGGTGAAATACTAACAAAGTACTAATGATTGTGTCTGACAAGATTTTACAAACACTACTACAGCCCCTTCCACACATTTGACATTGGCCAAGGAAGTAGTCCTGACCCAAACATTGGGCGAGCCAGAGGTTGAACAAACACAGCAACATTGCATCACAGAGCCCAAGTGTTTATACTCTACTGGGAATTTTACTTTCTCAAGCATTAATATAATAGTGTTAGCTACCATTGTTACAATTCAATTCAATATAACTGCAGTTTAACCTGTTATACAACTAATTGTAACACCAGCGACCCCACAGGTGTAAAACACAGACACATTACCAGGACACACCCCCACTTGGTCCCAGTAATCAGGCTGTGACCGGTCCTGGATGCCCAGTAGCTACGTAAGAGAGAATCAATGTTTAAAAGACTAAATTACACAAAAGCCCAACATACCAAAGCCTAACATACCAGCATACAGTTTATGTACAAACTGTGTATGTTTATAAAATTACAGGATTTTAAGTCTTTAAAGGATGTACATATTAGGGTCTACAATATGGACAGGGCCTCTGTGCACCAGAGGAATCGTGTATGCACTGAGTTGCAGTGTCCAGTTTGTGTTGAGGTACAGGCCACGTACGCACCACCATTGGAAAGTCAAACTAATCTGCCTTAATACACGATATTGAGGTCCGCAAAAGCAAAAGAACTGACATTGTTTGTAAACATGATCTCATGATCCATTTCTGTAATTTTAAAGGGAAAAAAATTTGACAAGCAAGATCAAGCTGAGCTGTGGTCATACGCTTAATTTAATTGGATTTACCATCTTAATGTTGGTGTTCCAGTGACCGAAAATGATTCATGTGTAAATAATAATAATAGTAATTTATAATAGTAATTAACTTGTAATATTCCCTTTAATTTTTTTTAATATGTTCCTCTTACCAAATAAAAATATTCAATATACCTGATGTCAGATCTTGTGGCCAGGTGACAGCAACTCCATTCCCCTCATTTGCTTCTGTACAATTTGTTCACCAAAAATGTGTTGTAAAAAACTTACTGCAGACTTAAATTATTTTCATTGTCTATATCAGAATTGCTTTAAAACAACATTTACTTTTTGTGGTTACACTTACATTTTAAAGATGCCCTTGTTACAGTGTAAATACATTTTATATTGTGTAATATTAAGTAATATGTACTAACTGTCAGGTTAGGATTTGGTTTACAGTTGTAATTATGCATAACTTACTGCTATTTCTATGGTAAGTTTTTGTAATGTGTAACTATTACTTTTTCAATATGTTGCAGTTGCTTATAAAGTTACTAGTTAACCAGTGACCCATTTTTCATCTTTGGTACAATTAAATAAAAAGCTGACCCAAAAACAAAAATGACCCATTTTTGATGCACCTATTGATCAATAGAAGTGCTTAATTTAGAGTGATGAGTTGTGCCAGACTGAAAAGTGTTTGACCAACACAACGATAACAGTATAACAAATATAAACACAAGAATTTACAAAACACAACATGGCATCAAAATATAATCAGTGCTTCTGCTGCTGAATAATATTTTTTCTGTATTGTACATGTATGTGGGCCAGACATTTAAAGTGTGACTGGTTAATGTTTTGAAGCTGTTGTAAATGATAATGCATGACACACTTGATCATACTGTATCTTCATACTGACTTCACAGCGCTAATAATCCTGACTGCACATTTAAACAGCACTGCATAAAAAATACATTACAGGTTACTGGCCTACACAAGGTTCACATGGTCAAAAAGTGTTCAAAAATCTTAAAATGAAATTCAGGTCAAATGTGAGGGAACCCTTGACATAAAAATGTAAAACATAAATGTCTTTTCAGTGTTAGGTTCAGATTAAGCAATACAGTGACAATGACCTGAACACTTATAACCCATATTTGCGTCGATGATATATTGTGACTGCCAGCAGCTTTGCGTTTTAGGACGCTAACGGTGCACACAAAATGGCCAAAACTGCACTACCATAATACAACAGGTGGGTGCGCTGCACACTCATTCAAGGACAAGATACAAGACGACAGACAGCCAAGAAACATTTATAAACTGTATAATTTAATCGTTTTCTCCGTACAATACTCCTTTGATTCATATATTGTTGTTCATATCTTTTTAGGTTATTGCTTTACAGTAAAATGCATTGGTTGGATACATCCATTGCTTGCAAGACAATACATTCAAGTTACACACCAAGGTCATTTGTTGAAGTCATTGAATCTGTACGGTACAGTTATTTAGACGTAAGGTAGCGTGAATGCGGATAAATTGGGACACTTTTTCATATTGGAATAATTCTCAAAGTGTCCCAATTTTACCTAAATTCACTCTCTGCCCTATAAGCCGTTTCACTCACAGTGCAGTGGGTCACCCTTGAAGCAGTTGTGTATCTGTGCACGTGTGTTTAATAAAGATATTGCATGATGAATTCTCATATTTGTGTGCATATTCATGCTCAAAAGATTTGAAACATCCTTTTAAATGTTTCCTCTGCAGAGGCATAGAATGGATTTTCTGTGCATACAAGACCATTAATGTGAGAGCGCTTTTAAACTGGCAACAAAGACATCAGAAGTGACTCAATTACACTATTAAACCACTTCCGGAGGCAGTAAGTTTATAAAATACAATTAAATGTCCAAAAATACTCATATCAGTTCAAATATAAGGATAGCATTTACACCAAGCATGGCACAAATGATTTGCAATGAAGTCAAGAATAGAATCTCAAAAGAGATGCCTCAAAACAACCAAGAAAACAACTTTCCTAATAGAAAAACAAGCTAGTTACTACTTTACTGGCACCAAAGAATTCTTGTAATGGTGGGAAAAACACTGCCTTTCTTAACTCTTTTTAACTATAAATCCAGGTATAAGCAGTTTTCAGTGCACCTGTAGTAGCATCCATACGTACCAGTTTCAGCAGAAAATTGTAATGTTACAGATCACCACTTAGAAACACCACAGAACACAAAAAAACTAAAAAAAAAAAAAACCTTACAACATCACCATCATTCCACACAGCACATAACAACGAACTAAAGTTGACATCTGCAATTATGTGACGTGAGATTAGATGAAAGAACAGCATGCAGATGAGACAGCGGTGGGCGATTTCAGCAGCTTTCACAAACATGGCTCATCTATGAAAATATAATCCCCCACATTCAGTTCCCACCAACTAAGATTGCATATTTCATATATACTGGGTACATTAAAAACTGCAACACCTGCCTTTGTGTACAAACAACAGCGACCTTAGCACTTAACTATGACAGATGGCACGACTGACAAAACACAAAGATGTTCCCCGACCTCATGCTCAAGTTCAGATCTTCTGATGAATGTGGGATCAGTAGCTGCCATTTACTGTATGGATGAATTTCACCAAACCCATGGGAAACATCTCCAATCACGTTCCAGCCCACAAACAAATACAAGCTATTACATTGTGAATTAAAGAAAATGAAGCCATGTCTAGGGACTTTTAACATTTTACAGTAATTATGCACTTCCTCTACAAATTATCAATAATGTAAAGAAAAAAAATCAGTTTTGGTTGAACTGCCTTGAAGATGCATAGCGATATTCTACTGTAATTCCATATAAAAAAAATGCTGTAATATTATGATGAGGAATGCACTTGTTTGTCATGAAATTGCATCAGTCAAAATCTTAAAGGTCACATAAAACAGGCTTTATTTTCTTTATGCAAAATGCTGTTTTACATTTTCCCCATTTGATTTAAAGGGTGAATTGTGGCCTGACTTTTTTCAGTAGATTCACCCTTACAGAGACATTGACAGTTTATGCCTGCTGCAAAAAATGGCTTCTTTGTGTCAAATCATGCATTACACAGAAACAGTAATAAAGATCCAGATAGGGAGGTTTGGGTGCATTGGTTCGAACAGGATCACTGATGTCATATTTACATTTAAACAACAAACGCATCATCGTTTGCAAAATCCAGGATTCCAGTGATGTCATCAGTTTGCTGTGTGTGACACATTAAAGCAGCCACAGCTGTCAGTCTCATCTGCCACACAAAAGCTTCACACAAGAACAAGCAAAGAGCTCTCCTGAGGGCTGTCCGCTCTGGGATGAACATGAAGTGGGGAGGAGCTTCTGATGTGTGCTTTCGTGATTGGTGATTAGAATAATTGGTTAATGCATGTTTTCTATAATGATGAAGGAAAAACCCAAACATGTCCAAAATAGCTTTGCTTCCAGCATGTTAGAAGCTGTGGTCCCCTCGATGACCTCGCCGATGGGTATCTGCTGGAAGCTCTCAGCAGGATCTATCATCCAGAACATCTTATCCTCCCCACTGCGTGATCTATATAAAATAGAAACTTCTATGCTATAACATGATGATAGCATCTTGTTTTCAACATAGAAAATTTCTTGCGTTTAACAAGCTGGCAAAATCTTCATGCTTGAGGACAGTCATTTAATGTCACTCAGTTGCAACACATCAAGGACATACTTCAATTTCTCATAGTGAAGGATATAAATTAGTAAGATATAGATGTTTTATGTCATATATAAAGTGCATAATGTTTAATGTTCATGTCATACTCTGTCTCAAGGAAAGACGAAATCAGAGAAAGCAGATCCCTAATGCATACGGGATTGAGCAGCATTCTTTGTCATTGGCTTATGTGCGGTTTGTGATGCCTGTACCCAAGGTGTGTAGCTCAAAGTTCAAATGCCCTGCTCTAAATAATCCAGTAAAGACTTTAGGGCTGCATCACGATTGTCCAAAAAGAAAACTGATTATCCAGTTATAAAGAGAGCTGCCAAGGAGAATTCCATTTCCTGGAAATAATGGAGAGTTTTGAGCCAGAGTTCCCCCCATCTGAGCCACAGTGGTGAGGACATGCAGCAGAAGAAGGTGGGTTTTCTTGAAAAGTAGTAATTCAGTAGGTAGATTCATAGGTAATGGGTGTAGGTCCAACCCAGGGGTGTTTTGGTTCCAAGCCAGCGTGAAAATCCTTTAGTCTACAGATCATCTTGACACATAGGGAGGTTGACGAAGGTGAAGACGTTGTATTCGATCATAATGGAGAAGCAGAGGAAAACAGCATACAGCACAAGCACATAAATGCCCAGCTTAAAGTCCAACCTCCATCTGTTCACGTGGATCCCCAACACCTGAAGGGGGACAAAATTAGGAGTCAGAAGTCAAAGAATATTACTTTATAACAGCTTCAAGGCTAAAAGTTTGGGAACATTAATGAATGGCGATAATAGGGACTTTATCCTTCTAAAAAACTTCCAATCTTTTACAAAGGCTTCTAGATAGACACGTTTAGACACCTCCCATTATTGTAACTTTAAGGGGCTGTCTACATACTTTTGCCCATGTGTTGTATTTGTGGGGTCAATTGTTTACTCACAGTTAATGCCACTGAGCCCAGTAGAAGGACAACAGAGTAAACCAATCCTTTGCTATTGATCTGAACCTGAGGACATAAAAACGTTGTCAATTTTACCACCTTGTGTGTCTGTCTGTATGTGTGAGGGGTGAGAAAAGACAGATACCACAGAGCCGTAGTTGACAGCCATTGTCTGGATGCCCCAGGGAATGCCGAGCCCAACCAGAATATCAAACACGTTACTGCCAATCGTGTTTGAGACAGCCATGTCCCCCAGGCCTGAACACAGAAAGTCAGAGCAGGCAAGTCAGCCTAGCATGGATAAATTATCAAAGTAGTTAAGCAAAGAGGGAAAATTAGAGAGAGGGAGCTCTACCTTGCCGTGCAACAATGAGACTGGCTATGCAGTCAGGAACACTGGTGCCAGCAGCCAGGAAAGTTATACCCATTATAACATCTGGAATTCCAAGTGTGTATCCGACAATAGTGACCTGCGCATAGCAATGCACACAAATGAGCTTCAGTGAATGGCAGAACATTACAGCATTACCATGCATGCAATGAAATTAAGCTCAAAGCCATTCATCAAAATGTGTTTTCTCCACTGTTTATTATAAAGCTCATCGGAGCATGCAAAACAATGTTTAGGTGTAGTTGGCGGTTGATATCTGGTTGCTAGGGTGTACTGGGTGGTGGCTGAACCAAAGAGCCCACCCCTACTCTCTTTCTTATTCTGGTTCCCAGACGTGGCCTTCAATGCAAGTCTGTGAAATGATTACCATCCGTTTTATCATCTGCCAAGCAAAAATTCTAATACGTGATCACTTATGAAAGTCATCCATCATGAATTCAGCATGGCTTTAGCACACAGGCACAGAACTTGTTACGTGGGTTGAAGATGTGAACAAAACCCTAACTATTCAACTAATATATAAGCAACAGCATAGATGATGACGTACTACCTACAGAAATAATTTTGCAAAACAGTTTTTTGTAAACTATGCAAATACTGTAGGGACAAAATCACAAATGATGCATATATAAACTCACCATCCACACCATGAAGTAAGAGAAGATGGCGATCCACAGCGTGGAGAGGAAGAAGGACAGCATGAAGAAACGCTCCCACCGAGGCTTGGCACAGTTGGGCACAGTAAAGTACAGCAACACCAAAATGGGCCAGGAAATAAAAAATTTCACTCTGTCCATAGCGCCCCCTGTAGTCATTAGGATAGTATAGCAGATCACAAATTACAAAAACTTCTTCCCTTATTGCCTCATAGCATTTACTTGACAAGTCAATCATGCTGTTTATGGTGACTAAGAGCCAATCTGAAAATATCTTATCACAGCTACGGACAATTTTGGACAAATGTGATTTCACTGTGGGTGGAGAATATGCATACAGAATCAAAGCAACCAACAAAATATTGTCTAATGATTTAAACACTTCTTATGATTGAAGTGTTTGGATGCCCACATGTTGGTACCAAGAATGTCCAGTAATGTGCGATTACTATATAAGGATTTTCAGAAAATAATTTCACTCACAGTAAGAAAATTTCTTAATGAAAAATGTTAGAAACAATTAGATAAATGTATATTTACTGTAGACTTTTCCATTGCTTTTAAATACTGTAAAGTTCCATGGTAATTTCACAACTTTAGAAATCATAACTCACAATTTTCTATCAACACAGCTGGTTAGGACAGTGGTGTTGGACACAGTGATATCAGATGGCACTGCATGAGGTTAAAGGCTGAAGTGTTAATGTGTAAGGAAGTCAAACCCTCACCAGGCAGGCTGAAAGGAGATGATATCTCATTTTCTGGCTCCTCAGTGAGTTTGTCCTCTGCTACGATGCCATTTTCAATGGTGTCTGCTTTCTTATCAACCACAAGCACTCCATCTACCCCATTAGACGTCTTTACCAGGCGCTGTTGCTGTCCACATAAGGAGCACAGAGTATAGTCTGAAAACTGCTTCTAATTAAATGTCCAAAAACTTTAAAGGAGTCTATTTCCTCTTTCATTTCCTAAATTCAGTTTTCTTACATCCTCCATAATTTCAATTATAAAGTCAATGTTACTTGTGACAAAAAGTCAGTCATTTTATATAATCATTTTATTGCCTCCTGACACTTCAGATCAAACTGTGTCAATTATTTCTATAAGTAAATTACCTCTGTTATGATTGGATAATTTCTTGAATACAGAATGTAAACTTTGATACGTAAATGTTAGCTGTCATATGTATTGGAATACCTGTCACACACCTGTCAAGTTCTACATATGAACAAGTGGAAGAGGTGGGTGATTGAATATATTGGCTAATTTGATCATGTTTTAGCTACTAATACGTGTGTAATGCTGTCAGCTCTATTTTATACATTCCACTATCCACACATAATTCCCCAAAATCAACTCAGAATAGACAAACAAAGTCTGTAGGTTCCATCTGAGCCTATTGTGAATGAATAAGCATGTCTACATAGTACATCAGCCTTAAATCTAAACAGCAAGAAAAATCCTGTTTTTAACTATATATATGGCTTTAATGCAATACCGAAAGGACAATTACATCCTTCTGTGATATAACCATGATCAATTTAACACCATTACTAGCCTAATCTCTGCTAACTAGCTGACACATCTTTATTAGATTCCTCAGCAGACAGGGTTTAAATTTCTAACACCATTCTTTGAGCACCAGAGTGTAGATATTTATAGAAACAGTTTAATCAGCCTCACACCCAGAACTGGGCTACCTGGTGTGAGAACTTCACTGTGTCGAATTAGTCAACATAGACTGAGCCATAATAAGCTCTTCTGAACTTTGGTTTCTAATTCCAGTCTGAGGCCTCCCCGTGTTAAATATGTTCTATTGTCAAATTAATACTAGTGACTTCAATGACTTCCACATATGAATTCAACACCCTATATATGTTATAGATACATTTACACATGTCTGTAAACATAAAAAGGATGAATGTAAAGACATTTTTTCTCTGAGGGATTTACAGTAGCATAACAGGCTACAAATATGCTAACTGAATTCTAAAATAGCCCCTTAAATGATAAAAAAAAGACTAGCTGACAAGTGTCAATTTTAATTTTATGCTGACTTGAAGCTGTTTACAGGTGCCAATAAACTTGCACTGCAGATAGGCTAATGAACTATATAAGAATTGAGTTAAATAAGAATTGTTTACTTCAGTTAAAGGATATTTAAACACCATGTACCTGTGTTAAAATCATTGTTAAACCACTATGGCTTTATGTTGTCACAAGGGTTCACTAAGATGACGTGTTCCTACCTCATTGATGATAAGGCGACTCGCCATGCGTAGACGTGTCTTGGGTCCAAAGTGGTTTGTGATCATGACCCTGAGGCCGGCCTCTGGGAACCGGTAGTGTGGAGGGCTGGAACTGATCATTTCATCCACCATTACCACAGAGCCCCGAGTGTATGTTTTACTGGGCTTTACTACAAACATGGAAGATAAGAAGTTTATCATACTATAAAGAACACATATGCTCTCTCATTTACAAAATACAATCATTAAATCTGCCCTTAAAGACATTAAAACAATTGTGCACTGAAACCAGCAGGTAAAAGGTAATTTAACATCTTCCACACTGACATTAAATGAAAACAAAAAGTGTGTGTGTGTGGAATAAAAATAAAAGTGTGGAATAAAATGTCTGTTTACACATGGAGTTTCACCTGTAGCTACAAATTCATCCACAAGTTTTAAACTTTACATATAATTACATAACAAATTTTTTACTGAATAATTAATGCAAGCGTTTTAAACAAACAGGAGCTTTCAGATGTTAAACGCTTGCAAAACTTCTGCCATGAAGTCAAATCAAACTTTGTAATACACTTTCCAATAAATTTTCTGTAGTAATCAACAGCATCTGTGCAATAAATTGTATTTAACCAGGAAAATCTTTCTTTAACAGACGCCGTCTGTTTTCTTCCTGCCTTTGTAATTAAAATATACCAGATTAAAAACCATAAATGAATACAAACCTTATACACACCCAGTGACAGACAGCATTTATTAAAAGACATGGTAGAACGGACCACGACACTAGAAGTAAAATGTCAGCACAGACACACACAGAGCACCGCAGGACAGAACAGCAGTCAGTGCAGATTTAGT
>JAZGTK010020068.1:0-11134 GCA_036877625.1 Ambastaia sidthimunki
ACCTTAGAGGCCCAATGCATCTTGACAACAAATGAATATAAGCAGGAGAATATGTTTCTCTCCACCCCACGCATATTACTAATACATATTCTGTTGGTTGCATCGCATAAATACTTTAATAGACCTCCATTTGTAACTTGCAGCAAACATTTCGGAAGATATGAAATATATATTGTCGTTTGTAATGGTCCTCTGTGTCACAGTCAGCGGGGACGGAATTGTTCAGCGCAAGACAGAGTAAATTGAAATGGTCTCTGTGGGGAGTTGTCGGAGTACAAAGAAAATACATTTCATCTGACACTGTCACTGTAATTATCCTCTCCTATTATCTTTTATTCAACAGCAAATGAGTGTGGACGGCTAGGAACATGTCGCTGTGCAAACTGAGGCCACCGCATCGTTGGACATCACCGCAGGTGATGTCCTACGAGGTGGGTAGGTGTTTTGCATGTAAACTTGTGAAGGATGGAAAGATTTCTGTTTTTATGTGAAATTCCTCTCCTCGTCTGAGAAGCCCCAAAGTAAGCACATGTAATGCCACAGGATGTCTAGAAAAAACCAACAAATGGATTATAATTTTACCACAAGCAAAGCTGTTTTAGCAAGCTTGTCCTACACTCCCCTTACAACTTGAAACTAGATTTCATGGCTGCTTGTAGTACGTGAAACATCTGCTCTGCTTGTCGCAACCTTCAGAAACACAGTGAATAGATTACAGTTACATGGCTTCTGATGTGTTTGATCAGCATGTCTGGATTTGAAGCTATTCCACAAAGACCTGCCACAGGAGAAACAATTGAAGTCACTTTCCACCTTTATCTTTGTTTTGCACAGTTAGTTATGGTTATGGTATTTTTTTTTCAAAATGTATTTTCAGGCTTTTCTTAAGAAAAGTCACAGGCAAAACTTGAACCTGCACCCCTGTGCTGAATGCTACTGCTCCAACATGTCAACTGCATGTGTAAAATAAAGTTAGTTGCTGAAAATGCTTTAAAAACTTGACCTTAACAGCACCTGGTTACTGTAACAAGTACTTTATGGAAATATAGGAAGATTGGACATTCTGCTTCCTCATTTTAGTAAGTTTAGGATGAAATAGTCCTTTATTATAAATGTAATAATTTTTTTTCATTATGAAAAGGCTTTTTTCAGTAAATGTTATAGTTTGGTCACCACAAAGCTGCTAATATCTGGATATCATTCATGTGTGTTAACACTAAATCTTCCACTTGGAGCAGACTGACCCAACCCAATCTCTCTCTTAACCCCTGCAGGCTGCTGACAGACTGACAGAGAGGTGGGGGGTTGATTTGTACATCTGACCCCTATTTCAGAAAGGCCAAGCAGTGTGTGTTCTGGGCACAGGCAATAGCACAGCGCCAGCGAAGGAAGGAGGTCGGTTCTGTCACTCAGCAAGTTTACCTCCCCCTGCTGTGGCCTCCCAACACACAGAAACACACACGTGTACACACACCCACGCAAACACACACGGTTTGCTGTGGGCCTCATTACCCCCACAGCTTAAACACACAGTGGCCTTGACCCTGGCAGTCAGGAATTAAAGCAGCTTGAAACTGTGTCCAGCTATTATCAGCCTCTTCCTCTCTTTTCCTGTCTTCCTCCTCAGCTTTCTTTACTTTAGAGAAGACAGTCAGAGCCGGTCTCAATCGGGCCCCTGTGTGCCCACCACACACACACTCATGCCCAAATATACAGATATTGCAAAGTCATTTAACAAAACAGGTGTTGTTTGTTTAACAAACGACCAAAAGGCTTGTGATGTCACATAAACTGTAAAGGTTTTAACCTGTTTTAACTGTCACCTCTGTTACCCTAAATCTCAACATTACTTTAGCATTGCACAATGCAATTTATTAACACATCATTTATCGAATACAATTCCTAAAAAATGTGTGCTTTGAACATTACCTTATAGCACTAGAAAAGGTACCCGCTTCATTAAATACCTCACAAACATCTGCTGGTACACCCACATGTACTCACACTCACCCTGTCAGGACCTCTTACAAGCCCTTTCATCATTTGACAAGAATCAGATTGAACCAGAGCTAGAAGTGTTGCTCTGATCGGACCGGGGTCACTGAGAGGTTATCTCACAACCTGGCCAGCCCTACCACGCAATCTCCCTTTTCTTCCCCTTCAGAACCTTTATCTAAAGCCTCTTTGATTGGAGGCCTGAACTCATAGGGCAGAACCAAACCATCTTCCCGGACTCGACAGGCAGCATGCCTCTGATAAATGAGGCTGGTCAGCATAACTTGGAGAGTGATGTCTGTTCAGTCGATTTCTCTGACATGAGCCTGTTGTATTCTGTCCAAGTCACGTATATTTTTTTACGTTTGTCCCAAAAAACATTACTCCTGTAGATCCGCCTCGACCCTGATAACAGGTCTGCAGCTCAGGTACAGTATCTGATAAGGCAATGAAGTTTCTATCTAGTGTGTCAGAAGCTCTCCAATATTAAGATGAGAGAGCATGGCAGGGAAGATAGAAGCGCCACACTTCGATTTGGCCTGATAATCTTTTTATCCTGCTGTGATAAGTATATATTGGATTGGTCTGGTCTGACTGGAGGCTGTCTGGTAAAACACAGGGGATGGATAACGTTACAGTTAAACACTTAGTGCCAGCTGCCCAGATAAATGCATCTCAAGGCAGAGGGAACAGACACATGCATGGTGATGGATATTCTGCTAATGGAGGGGAAAAGGGGAGGGTGGTGAGGGATGCTGCCGGGCTGGTGCTTGCTAAAGGTTAATATGTCTTTGAGGGAATATTGTATGGCAGGGATGGTGAGTTCTTCATAACTAGCCACTCTATTTCCATTAAGCCATTTCTCCCACCGGCAAAGGACAGGAGAGGAAGTGGGAGGTGAGAGACGTCGAGAGACTTATCATTTTAAAATCGTTTTAAAACCCCTCTGTGGCAGTCAGCTTTATTACACACCATTGAACTTTAATTTTATTTAATGAATTAATGGACTGGTGTAATGTTAACAGTGGGGCAGATGCAGTGCTTTTAATCTGAATATATTAATAAAAGGAAACAAATATTACACAAATGGACATGAATTCAAACGAAAGTTATATATTTGCCTTTGCTGTTATACAGACAGTTCACATCCTAATATATTATACAGTAAATGTTGGTGGTATGAGAGAACTTAAAGAACATCCAGTTTTCTTATAAATAATCATATTTGTCTTGGGCCCTGTGACAAGGGGGCCCAACTAAGGTCCTCTAAGGTATAGCCTATGTATTGTGCAATAACAAATGCTTGACAATAAATGTTTAAATCCATATCTTAAAGATAAAATTCCCCATAACAGCACTTATATATATTTTGTAACGTTAGCAAATTGTTATAAAAATATCACGTCACATGATGATAACTTCATTCCAACAATGAAAATCACTTAAAATCATTAGAAAGACATGTTGTACATTTTGTGGACTATAATTTTCGAAGATTTCTCTGAAATTGTGCTAGTTTAAGTAGATTATATGTTGTCAAAACAGTTAAATCCACTCAAATCACTTATTATATCTAACATTAATAGTCAGTTAATTAAGGTAATGCTAAATAAATGTCACCTAAAATGATAATGCTACAAAATAACCTTATTGCCTTACACTCAGCATCATTTGTTGGCATTAGTTAGTAAAAGATGGTCTGGCTTTATTTACAGGCACTGTAATGTAACCCCCGCAGCATGCAGCGCACGCATCCAGCTCCTAACCTAACAAGAAGCAGGCAAACATTACAGTCACTGACAAATGAACCAACAGACAGTCCTCTTTATTTATTGGCTTGTTCTCTCTAATAAGAGATATTATTCACCAAAATGCAAATGTAGTCTCAATCAATTTGTGGTGTGTCTCACATAATAAAAGCTATCTATTTCACCAGACTCCTTACGAGTATCTAACAAGGTCCTCACACTGAAACTACAGTCTTTGCGATCTGCTCAAGAGCCTGATAACACAAGCAAAGAAGAGAATTAACCAATAGTCAAATTTAATTAATGACTTTCCCGTATGCATCAGCAGGATAATTAAGTATTCACAGGTGAAAAGGAATGATAGCAGAGCCCTTCCTGAACAAGTCCCGATAACATCAATGGTTCAGCTCGTTTTTTCCTCCCTTTTCTCTTTGGATGGTGTCCTTTGGTTATCAAATTATCAGGAAATTTGTCCACCATATTTCACCAAGAAGTGGAAAAACTTTAATTATGGTCCTGTCTGATGGCAGGTCATTAATAAAAGCTAGATATCTTCACTCAGAGTGCAGGAAAGGCCCCTCGCCGATACCTTCTTCATCTCATAAAGAAATTTGGGATTTTCTACAAGAATAATTTAAGATGGTATCCGGTCAGATATACAACATGTTGCAACATGATAATCATTGTGTAATGGAAAACTTCCATGTGTGTGTTCCGTGGACAAATGTGTGGAAATTACATGGTCTGGTTTCATAAACATTGCTGGATCTTACCAAGCTGCAAATGCAGATAAGGACCAAACCACGGTTAGGTTTAGTTCTGGCAAATGTATATTTAAGGGCCTATAGGTTACATATGCATTACTTATTTCTTGGCCACATACATCAATGATGAATGGGCAGTAATAATGTTCTACCATGATGAATGCTCCCGGACCGTGTATGTTACTTGCCTGACTATCACACAGAAATGGTTGGTAATAATGATTTAATTTCCTTCACTCCAACCTGTATGGCCAGTGTGCTCAGACAAACCAGAGACAGTCAGGGAAGTGATGTTGTTATATTAGCCTTTAAAGCCAGGAATCCTGTTTTCCCAGCTATTACATATCTGTGCTGCTACAGTGCATTATGAAATGACTGCTACTATACGTTGTTGTTTCTTTTATTTGTAAATGGTGGAATTGGTTATTTGATTAGTATGCCAGGGAAGCATTATGTTGCTCAGAACTTTCTGGGGTTTTTTTCTAGAGCAAAAGTTTCTGTTTTCTCTCCATTATTCAGAGGGCTGGATGGCTAAAAAAACATGACAATGACATACACGAGGCAAATTCAAATAATACGTTCTTTTGCTTTTACATATCAGTGCAGTTCTAAAGAGCATTGTCCACTGAGTTCGCATCACATTTAATGCAACACTTTGCCAGAATATCTACTTAACAATTTAATTTACATATATTTGGAGTTCATTATATAATGAAAAACCTATACTGGCCAGGCTCTAGCTAGATAAAAATTCTTTAGATGTCATATAAAATAAATTTATATTCTAAAATACTCATTGGTGTTTTAGCGCCAAGAGTATATACATAAAGAGAAACAGAGAAAGAGAGAAAGAAATGACAAGCAAGGATTTTGTTTCCAATAATCAGTCCTACTTTGTGAAATGACAGGAAATGTGACAGTATTGTTTGAGCTGTTTCTAATTGTGCTTGTATTCCTCAGCATTTGTCATCTTTTGGGTGATCTGTAAGACATTGTAGAGCTAGAAATAAAGGGAATGTAAAACTGCTTCATGCTGCTATCAATGAAATGAGTGTAATAAGAAAAATTTTCAACTGGATCCCAAAGCTAAACAGGTGCACAGGTGTCCTGCACAAGAGGATTCATACTGTCAGCACAGTTGAGCGTCACGCATAGGGTCTGCATAATGTATTGTTTTTACATATGTTCTATCTCTCAAATACATGGTCCCTGAAACCAGATAATAAGATTGAGCCAGAAAATGTAGAAATGCAGTTCCAAGGTCTACAATATCTGAAGTATAATTCCTTAATAAATCTGGCTTTGATTTTTTCAGTCAAATCAATTTATGGTTCTCATGTTTAATCACAGTTTGGGACAAGACCCTTCACTTTATGACATGGTACCAGATGTGATGTGAAATAATTCAGTTGGAAAGCTGACATGAATATCTCAGTGGCTCTGTCAAACACTGATTTTTGGAAATTCATTTTTCATACTTAAATAGCCTCATCCATTTTGTGTTTAAAGAGACAGTTCACCTAATATTTGAATCATTAACTTATCCACACCATTCATAACCTGTTGATGTTCTTTCTTATGTGGAAAACAAAGCAGACTTTAAACAATGTTCAAAGTTGTGTCTGTCCCATTCCCTTTTTTTTTGGGAAAAAAGTGGCTAGGATATTATACAAAACGACGTAGAGTGAATGACAGAATTTCAATTTTGGTTTAACTATTCCTTTAAATATATTGCATTATAACACCTGTTCCTTCTGCTCTGTGGATAAATTTCTGTTTCTAATCAGCAGTTTTAACAAAATCTTTAAGCTTTCTTCTCAGTGTTTCTAAAAGTAAATTAGCCCCGTTGGAGTTATAAAGACTTGATTTCTGACACACTGTTTCAAGCCTCACTAACACTCCAAGTGGAATGCGCTTCAAGCTCTTCAAGTGGAAAATATGTTGGCTGGTGAGGAAAGATTCTGGTTCTTATTTTATTGTTTGGAGAGACTTATGTCATCTCCTCACTAGCAATGCTAATGCAATTCAAACGCACTGATGCACAGATTGGAATTTTTAGTGTTTAGGTGAATATGATATCCTACTTTTAAAACTTATGGGATCTGTTATTGGTGATGATTGCTAAGGCTTTATTATGACTGCTTGTACTTTGGTCAGGAAGTGAAACAAACAAAATGTTTTGCATTGGCATGCATAAGTTATTGTGTAATTTTTTTCTTTATCTGGTACAACTTTTCGTGTAGCTTTCCCTTCAAGGGCGCTAAAATGGCATATGGAATTCGCTGAATGTTGCCATCATGCTAATGATCTTGACCCTTCTGCTTTCAGTTCTCCGGAGTGAGAGGTTGATGCTGGTTAAAGAATCAATAGCCAGTTCTTTTGAGCATATGTGATGTGCCTGTTGTTCAAACTTCCTGATCCTTAGTCCTGGTGTCACTTCTCATGGCTATTGAATGTATATATTTATTTTTTAATATATTTTATTTTAAATGACGTTTTTTCAAAATGAAGTTGCTTTTTAGATCCAGATGGTGTAGTTATGACATCTACCAGCAGGGGTAAATAGGCCAAACTAGCTTGGTAAACCTTAGCCCCTATATGCATATCAATTTCCTGTTAAAGTGATAGATTAGATGGTCAGTGGCTCATGTTTTGTTAGACCACTCCTTATCCCCATGTGGGACTACTACTGTACTGAGGGGAAGTACTGAGGGGAAACACATTCAAACCCTGATAAGGGAAGTGACCATTTGTGTCATTCCAAACAAAGAGTCCAAGCATTCTTTGGAGAGGCCCTATCAGCTTTTAAACAGAGACCTAGCATGCAAGTGAGACTGATGATTAGCATTTGAGGCCCTTGTAAAGCAGGTGCTCTGCGCCTGCAATAACCAGGAAGAAAAGGAGTGAGACTCACCAGCATCCAATTATTTTCGCCCTCTTTGGCAAACAAACACACAGAATAAGCTTGTATGCTATTGTCTTACGGTCTGTGTAATCTGTAAGAAGTAGCAACAAGGAATCCTATGTGTCAAAGCTTTTGACCCGTTAGAGCAAGCCAGATACAAGCTAGTATGACGCAGCTCACAGACAAGAAAAAGAAACTGAATTCTGTCTGTGTACTTTCACAAATATGTGTATGAGCTTATAAATTTAAATGTATAACATTTATAAAATTTATTTAAACAATACATTTTTTAAATTAAAGATTTTATCGCATAAGCAATGTATATGCCATCTTATTTTATGCATCTGTTTATTAGTGATCATGTGACAAATGAAGCATAAATCAGAAAATGATGTCTCAAAAAGAACCCCTACAGCTTGTCAAAACTCATTTTGAAAGTTATTTGACAAGGTGATTCATAAGTAAACAAATTTAAAAACTACTTTTTACCTTTTCATAAAACTTTATGATATGATATAATATTACCTTGATCACAAAGGTGATCACAAAGATTACATACAAAAACTAATAATAATAATAATCTTGGGCATACATCTTTATTTGTTGACCCTTAATACAGTATTTGTCTTGCTGCTCATTAGTAACTGTATGCAAGCACAAAACATACACTAAAATTACACTACCGACTCTTTGCCATAGTCATGCTCCTTTCCTCAATATAAAGCAACCAGCTTTAACTTATCAAATAAGCCTGATGTGATGAGTTCTCTCTAATAAATGTCACAGGATGACAGGCTTCTGCTTTGATGATTAACTGGTTTTGTATTTCCTCAGAAGCCGAACTTCTGTTTTGCTGTAACAATCTGTGGCTTTTTTTTCTCAGACACATAATGAATATAAAGTCACACATTACTAGAGCTCCTCCATCTGGTGTTAACCAGTACTGCAGCTCTGTTCTCTGGCTACTTTAGCTCCACAAAATATTTTAGTTTAGTGGTTTAAAACCACCTCTTACATGCAAATACATTCACGGCAAAGTTACATTTCCATTAAAAAAATTCAATGCAGACTTACAGCCTTCACTGGTCCTAATAAGCTAATATAGAGGTTAAATTCTGTTTACAGTGGGTACAACTTAATGTAAATCTTTCATAAGATTGACTCTTGTCTGTTTACCATTTAGGTATCATTGTCTGGCAAATTACAAGGTTGTTTGGGGTTTGGCTGACAATTGAAAGGGCTTTTTTTGGTCACTGATCTTTATCCAAACACACTGGTCTGACTGGCCAAGAGAAGAAAGTGACACACTTGAGAGCCAAATAAAAGAGGCTTTTTGTTGAGACACTTGAGCCTGCGGGAGGAAACGCAGAAGGAATTTCATCGCTTTGATACGGCACTCATCACCACAGATGCTTTCCGCATTAGACCAAACAGCATCTGCCTCTCAGCAGCATTCTTTGTGTGAGATCGTTTAACTGGACTACACTGCTCCTCAGTTCCATCAAGGCACATTTGTTGCTATGCTGATGGATAAAGTGATGGTAAAAGGCACCTTCCTATGCTTCCTGGAAACATAAGAAGAAAGACATAGAGCGGCCAGACTAAGTCGACCAATCAAAAGCAGTCGTTTTTTGTTGTTGCTGCTGTCTTTTTGATTTGGCTTGTCGAGCAAGTGTTTGCGGTTGTTCTGACTTTCTTCTGCCTTGTTTGACATTGGGGTGTCTGTTGACGAACACAGCAGCTGGCCTTTGATGCACGGGTTTAATTATGGTAAAACCACTCGTGCTGACTGATTGTTTTACTTGCTGTGTTGTCAAGCACACTTGTAGTTGTGGTGGCCGTGCAGATTTGAGCCGTGAAAAATCGGCCCACAACATGTAGATGAAATTTCCCAGCAGCAAGCAATTGAAACAATTAGTCAAACACTGCGTTAAGATGATAACAGCTTCAAGGTTAATTGTTTTATTTCGAGAGCTTTGCTTCTAAGTTGTTCTAATCTTAGATAGCTAATTAAGCCATATCAAATCTCTAAGCCACCATCAGCAGATAAGCTGCCAGACTAAACAACCAAACCAAACAAGGGCTATTCTGACCATTTTCCTATTTTGAGTCATGGATGGTGAGGGAAGATGGAGAAGACATGTTCTAGTGTTCAGTCAAGAACTAAAACTAAGATAACCTTAAAATAACAAATGATTCTTGGGTCAATTGCTTAGACTCTTATCAGGCTTTAGGCAAAGGTGGAGATCTGTGCTCACTGTCAGCTAACACTTGGCCCTGTCGATACCTCTTGAGTGTTAAACATTTGCAAAAGGTCACCATTTGCATTCCAATTCTATGAGCCAATGAACTTAAATTAGAGCTCCTTCAACTGTCCTAAAGTAACTCCTTGGGCTGCTTTTAAAAGAATGAACATGAAATGTAAAACAGGAAATGTAACCGAAGAAAGTGTCCCAAAACCAAAAGAGCTATGAATTTTATGGCACTTGTTGATGCTTGTTTATGGCACTTGTTGATTATGGCAACTGTTGGCAACTGTGTAATTGCTGTGCAACAAGTATTAGCAAACAGAACTACAGAATAATGTTTTTCCACACTGTTTTTCACACTCAGAAAAGGCATTTTCACTCTTCTGTCATTAATCAAACAGATAATAATCCATTTTCTGTGAAACTGTCTCTGATAATAATCCTCAAATTTATGCCATTTTTAAGCCAACATTGACCAGTCAGGCTGGTTGGGAAGCTCAAACCAACAGATTTTGTAAAAACAGTGATTACAATTTCAGTGTACATCACTGATTGGGTTAAAGTATTATATCATAAAAAATGACACACTTCTGCTTAAGGAGTGTCTGAAATAATGCTTGATGAAGTTGTTAATTACTTGTCCTAAAGTAAGTATAATCTAAAGTAATCTTTAAGGCTTTGTAGAATTTATTTATCATTACCTACACTGTAAAAGGGAAAAACGAACATAAAAATATATCAAACCATTATTTTGGCAAAAAAAAGTAATTATTAAAATAACTTCATATGAAACAAAGGTGGAGATTTATTTTCAAGGTGAACACGTCTGGCAATGCAGTACAAAGACTTCTAAAGACAAATAAAACAGGTAACATGAAAAATGTTTTTTTACACATATTACTGTCATTGTGGCAATACAAAGTTGGTTAAAAATCATCAAACGTATATTTTAAATATAATATAAATGTGACAACCTTTTAGGACTTGAATACTGATTCATTATATGAATACTAATTCATTGTATTATTTAGTCTTATCTTTATTCTACACTCCTAAAAAAGGTTCTTAAAAGGTTCTTTACAGCAATGCCATAGCAGAACCAAAGAACTACTTAGTCAAAGGTTGTTAAAAGAACCATACCGTCAGTTATATAGTCAGTTATGCCTTTTTAAGAGGAACTTTTTACACTACAAAGAAACTTTTGTAAAAAAGGTTCTACAGATGTTAAAGTTTTTTTTTTTTTTTATTAAACCATACAGCCAAAATGGTTCTTCTATGACATTAATGAAGCACCTTTTTTAAGAGTGTAATTTAGTCCATACATAGCCCTTATATGACAGCTGCTCCCTTTATATAATTCTGTATTATGACAATCTGATACATTACTAATTACTAATATTTCCAACATTGAGTGTACTTTTGTAGCTTTTTCTTCAACGACCATTGCCCAATACTCAGTGCTCCCCCCCCCCC
>JAZGTK010020069.1:0-11133 GCA_036877625.1 Ambastaia sidthimunki
GAAGAAAATTTAAAGAATATTGTTTATATGATTATAATTGCAACAATGGTTTTTATTATTGCTGGATTACATTTAAAATATGAAATGGATTATTACTGCACTTCATTTTAATAACACTGTATCCTAAGAGACGCTGATATCTGCATAATTCTGCCTGCGTGACTGTAAAAATCATGTTGTGTTTTCACATTAACAGCGATTTTACCGCAGAACAGAAAATTGTCTCTCTGCAGAAAATACAGACATTTCTGGTCATCACAGTATTTATTTTAATACTACCTATAATATTTAATATTAATACCGCATGTTTGTTTAAATTATTCTATTCAGAATGAAACCCAAAAGTGTAGTTACACGCTTTGGGGTTCCTGTAGCTCCAGAACCGAATGCAATGATTGGATGAACATTTTATCAATAGATCAATCAAAAATCATTAGACTTAAGCCCAACAGATGCATGTGTTCGAACAATGGCTGAGTGATTTAATCCAGTGTTTTGGTCAAGTTAACATGCGATGATGTCACTGGTCTGTCACTCACCTGTCCATCCCGGCAGACAGTGACAGAAGCCGCTCACTGGGTCACATCCATCAGCGTGGTTACAGTCACAGCGTTCCCGACATTCCAGCCCGTACGTGCCCTCCTGAATACACACACACACGCACACACACACACACACACACACACAACATCCTGTTAAACTTAATCTGTACTGTCATGACATACAGTAATAAATCAAAGGATCCTGGCAGACAGACAGAGGGATTGTGGCTGGGATAAACTCACGGGACAGGGCTGCTGGCAGTGCTCCCCTCTCCAGCCTGAAGTGCAGGTACACAAACCGTCTATTGGGTCACAAGCCGCACCGTTGGCACACAGACAGGTCTGATTACAGCCCAAACCCCAAGAGC
The DNA here is from genome assembly GCA_036877625.1 of Ambastaia sidthimunki. Taxonomy (NCBI): domain Eukaryota; kingdom Metazoa; phylum Chordata; class Actinopteri; order Cypriniformes; family Botiidae; genus Ambastaia; species Ambastaia sidthimunki. The sequence goes on from JAZGTK010020069.1 coordinate 911, forward strand.
CGCTGGAGCAAAGAATTGAGCAGTCCACACCCTGCCAACCTGTCACAGAATTATGGGTACAGACATTCACAATTCATTTGTTTAATTGTTTCATTTACTTACAGGAACTACCAGTTAAAAACTGAATTTGACTGAATTTGGTTTGTCATGATTTTACAAAATGTTTCACAATTAGGAAATTCTTTACCAAACTCAAATGAAGTCATTTTATTTGTTTAAATGAATCAGCTAGACAGGATAGTGACGAAAAAGCATCTAACAAGCACCAAGCACACAGATACTGGCTTTCTTTTTTAAATACTTAAAAACCACCCTAAGGCTGATATCTATATAATGTTACATAAAACAATGAATAGGTGTGTCCAAACCTTTGAATAATGGTGTAAGAACTAAGTGTGATATCAACACAACCAACAGCCAATAACATAAGCCTTCTAAAGAATGGTAGAATTAGCCTATAAATTATGCTAATTACGCTCAAAATATTAATCATTTTCTTCCACAAACACAGTTTTGCTTGAATGAATTGGATGTGCTTTTTGGAGCGTCAAAATCTCGGGCACTATTCACTGCCATTATAAATCTGAAAATTATTGTTTTAATATATTGTAACTAATTATGTCCGAAAGAATAAAGTCATATACAGCTAGGATGTCTTGAGGTTGAAAAATATAAGATAATTTTTTATTCTTGGATAAACTATTTCTTTTATCGGGTTGGGGAGAGGGGAAGTGAGGTCATAAGTAAAAGGAGCCAGAGGATTGGACTCTCCAGTGCCTCAGACAGCAGTCAATGAGTGGAATATATGCATGGTTTGAGGTCAACATGAGAGCAGAGAGGGGCAGGCAGAACAGTTGTGTAGCACACTGGGGTACTGCATTATGAATGGGATGAGGTTTTTAAAAGTAGTGTCTCTAATGAGCTTCCTCCCATGTTGAAGGACCTGAACGAATGCTTTGCTAGTCTACGCCTTTCAGGAGTCCATGTTTATGCAACGTGAGGGTCGTCCCGCAGGTGTGGTTAGCTGCGGTCAGCCAAATGCTAAACACTTGCAGGATTCACACTGCATTTTTCATGCTTTTACTTTCTAAATAAACCATATAGGCGAAGTAAGTGGTGTGAGTCTTTATGTGTTCTCTGATACCGACCTGCAGGAATGATACAGTTTTTTAAAATGAAAAATGTGAATATCTGGAGAAGGAATGGGGGTGTTTTATAATAGCTGAGAGTGTCTGATGTCTGAGTATTTTTTCTGAAGCATAATAAGCTAGAATGTTTAAAACGGAACTGGGACCAGAATGGCCCAAAATAATTTGCTGCTGGTATTCAGGGGAGGAACGTTCTCATTATACAGAGCATTTGATTGGACAAAAATCTGTGTAGTGCACGATGACTCATCAACAACTTTGAAGCCTTTTGCAGGAAATTTTAAATGACTGTATCTGTTAAAAGTGAATTTTGTCAACATCTGAGAATGGATTAACATACAGATGTCCTCAGAACTAACACAGCTTGACCAGAAGCCACATAACTCTAATTCCAATTTCATGGACAGAGGAAGATGAGGGAGAGAAGATTATACCTTCTTTACAGATGCAGGAGCCATCGACTGGAGAGCAGGATGCCAGGTTGTGGCAGTGACAGGTGGAGGTGCAGTTTGTACCATATAGTCCACGTGAGCAGGACTGAGAACAGTCATCTCCCTAACAAACACACATACACAGAATCTGTTCATTTATATGCTTAATACAATCCATTAAACACAGAACAAGTATGTCTTAGGACCATAATAACACAGAGACCAGGGGTTTGGCTTTTGTAACTTGTGCTAGTAAGACACACCTTAGAAACCCTCTAGAACCCCCAGCATCTGCGTAGAAATGTGCCAAAAACCACATAGCAACACCCTGACAACCATCCAGAACACTCTAGCAATACAGTGGTGAGTTATGCACGGGCAAGCACTGCTCACATTTTCATTAGAAAATGTAAAATTATGTATGTTTTTACTTATTAGTATTACTCAGTGCTAATGTAATTTTATATTGTAACATGAGCACATGACCCCAGAACCCATCCGAGGATTCTGTACAAAACTAATTTCCAACCAGACATTTCCAGAATATTAAAAACATAATTGCTGTAACGAGCAGCGTATGAGCTCAGAAATGCTTTCAAGGGAGTCTTGTTGTTCCCAGAAAGACGGAAAGCCAACATCAGGTCTTTTTTTAACAGCGTAAACCTGATGTCCGTGTGTAGCTTGTGTCCTCGCTATCAGACAGAGTGGCAAAGGACGTTCAGAGCTCTGTGCTGAAGATCTGCTTTCCCCCAGCTGTATTAATGAGCAGACAGCCCCTGGCCCTCAGTACCTCCCTCCATCCCCCAGCTATGACTGACAGACACCTTGTTTTAAAGTCCTGCCCCACCACCACAATCTCTACACTAAACCAGGATCAGCAAGGGGGTGTGTGTACCCCAGCACCTCCATCACCAGTGTCTCCGTGCCTCATCCCTGGCTCTGAGTGACAGCTGACAAAATGATTTAGACTCCCAATTAGTGCAGTAATGGCCGTGTGCCGGGCGTCTCCTGTCCCCCTCTCCCAAGTGTCGGGATTGAGAGGCAAAGGACCTGCTCTCTTATTATCATCCGGATCCTGGTCTGAGCAGGAGATGGGATAAGATATGCCACAGGACACCATGGGCATCTTTGGGGCTTAAAGAGATACTGACTCACTCTCTCTATATATTTTTTGTTTCCACCCTCTCTCGCTTTCGATCTGCCATCATTTATCTCTATCTCTCCCTCTCTCGCTCCGATACAATCATCTCCAATATTTTCCCGTCCTCCGACTCTTTATCTGTCTTGTGTGCTCCATCCTTCATCCATCTATTCTCTCTCTCTCCCCTATTGTATTCTGTATTTCAAACATTCTACCTCTCCATCTGCCTCGCTCGTCCGTCCTCTCCCTGCAGGAACAGCTTACATCTGTAGATTAATTTTTTATCAATCTTCGTGCAGTTATCTTTGTTCTGCTCAAAAGTGACGGCAAACAGACTGCTAACAATGGCAGATCTGTTCCACGGGAGGAAAAGACTTAAACTTATCAGCATGAACAGCTGAAAATGGGGCGAGAAGGTTGGTGCCACTTTTTTAGAGCTGCAGTTTACTGGTGAATGAGACGAGAAAGAGTCTCTGGCTCAGAAATGGCCGCAGGGATTTGACGAGGCCCGCGGACGCTCTACATTACACTGCGACAGCTTTGAGAGAAGTCACTCAACTGGGTGACTGAACTCTTCAGAAAGCAGGTTAAAGAAAGTACTTTTCTGTTCAGAGGTTACGCATTTTGAAAAGCCACAGTTATAATTATGTCTCAGAAATGCAATTGGGGTTAAAAAATGTGGTGCAATATCTTGTATGTGATTATGTTCTACGTGAATCTGTACAACATTGGAAAGCTGAGCTTATTGCTCTTCTGGTTAAAATGTGAATCGATTTTCAAGGGCATTTTTCCTTTATAAGGCCAACACACAGCATTTCTCAGTGTATGCCAAAGACTAGATATTATGGAATATCATTTATCATAATATAAATATTATGAAATGTCATGCTGAATAAGGGGAAAGAAACAGAATTTCATTAAATCTATAGTGGAATGTATAGGGAATTCTGTTTCCCACATTTTGTTGTATATTTTTATATACAGTTCATATTTTCATATACACTCAGATTCAGATTCACTGCTTGCTAGTGAATCTAGTGCATTCTTGTAAAGTGTCTTAAAGACTTTGGGGAACAACCTTGTTTCCAGCCACCAGCACTTTTGGTCCCCCATCTTCACACCAGCACTCACTCCAGTACCAGCAGCACAGGCAAATATATCCGCCTTTACCACCCCTATAGACATCAGTCACTCAGACCCATGAGAGCTTTGGTGCACATTACCCCTCTTGTTTTCAACCAGACTGCAGTCAGACTGTTAACCTTTGTTGTTCTGCAGGCCCAAATGGAAGAGCTGGCTGGGAAATAAGGGCATCATGTCCCAATTTCACTCCTGCTCAGTCGACTCAGTTGGCTTGGCCAAAGCTCCTCAAGCAGTGTTTAATGGAACTGGCAGCGGGCCCCTCAAATCCAACACAAAGAGCAGGTGGTGAAAATTAAGATACAGCCTGTGCCTCCCCCTGCTAGTTCAGATCTCTGTAGTGCTTCTGCCACAGGACACTGAAACAGTTACAGACATGGCAGGAGTTGGCCAGAGCCTCTGGTACAGTGTCTGTCTTAATCATCACTGTGTTACAATCTTTACCTGAAGCACTGTCTAAATTTAGTCTGAAATAGGTATGTGCTTCCCATTATCTTTCCTATCTTGCAGGGAACGTTCTCAGCTAACATTCTCTAAAAGTTCTCTCAAAGTTATAAATAACTATTCTTGCAGTAACATTATCAGAATGTTATTTAACATCATAAACATAAACACACACACACACACACACACACACACACACACACACACAGTATATATATAAAATCAAAAATGTTATCTTAAAGTACAAAAATTTAAAAACGCTCCTATAACTAAGCAATAATGTTGCTAAAAAAAAACTTTTGGACTTTTGAACATTCCTAGAACATTCAAAATAGTTTTTTGTTGTGTAATGGAAATGTTTGAAATGTTCCTACAACCTAAGTTTTTGGCTGGAAGGAGATATGTTGAAACTATTGCTTTCCAAGCTATAAGCTACTCATAATTCAAAGCAGGAAAATGATGGTTGTTTTTGTACCCCTGAGTTTCTAAACCGCGAGTACATTTGTTTCAAACGAACAGAAGCAAAGCACCACCGTGATGCTTTCAATGAAGCAAAAGAACAAATCATCTATCCATTCTCATCCCTCTAAATAAATTCTGATTATTCGTTTTAATGCTCTTTCTCTCTTTCTCGTCCTCCTCACTTTCATTTTAGCATCTCCTTTGTTTTTCTGAAGGTACAGAGTCGAGCAGATTTTGTGCCACGTTCAATCAACCAAGTAACAAAAAACGATTTGTTATTTATGTCATATGAAGTCTTGCCTAGAAATCAAAGGCTATTTCAGAGGCCTCACATCTTGGTCTCCGTTTTGCATTTGGCAGAGTCTTTGTGTTAAGTCCAAACCTGCTGTGTAATAAGACACAAGCATTTTGAGACTGAACGTTGAGAACTTCACCTTGTTCTCAGCCTCCCTGCGGGTGGTTATGTGTTTATCAGCGAGCGTTTGAGAGAGACGCTGCTGTAGAGATCATTTTCAAAGCAATAAACTGTATTCGCTGACACCTTCGCTTTAAGTATGAGGACACGAAAACTTTTAAGATAAACGAAGGAAAACGCTGGCTGGAAATGTTCTCTCATGAGAAAATCCAGTGATCACCTAAAATCCATAAACATAAATCCCTTATCAAAAACTACTATTATCTAATTATTAGTTTTGCCATGTTTCTGTCCAGCTAACAGGGAACGTTCTCAGAACGTTGGCTAATGTTCTGTAAAGTTATCTTAAAGTTAACAAAGACGTTCTTGTATTAACGTTAGTAGAACGATTTTAACGTTACGTATCATTTATCAAAAACATTATTCCTAAGTAGTTAGTGTAACGTTTTAAAAAACATTACAGAATAAAAAAAAATTGCATTAGTACATAAAACTTCTAAACTTCTAAAAACTGGACACTTTGACTGTTCCAAGAACTTTTCAAATAACATCTTTAACATTTTTGTTACTTAATGGAAATGTTAGGGAACGCTCTTGCAACCTATAATTGTTAGCTGGGTGTGTCGTATCTCTGTGTTAACACTTCCTGTTCTTCAGTGGTCCGATCACAGGCGGTCTTCCGAGACACATTCCTGTTTACACCTGTGTCTCTAATGCACCTCCTGGGACCCCTTTGTAATCAGATTTCAAAACACAAGCGTTTACACTTCACTTTTGGTTTCAATTACCACAAACATGTTTATGGCAAGCAAAGAGTGTTTTCTTCTATTTAAAACATGAGCAGCTACAAACAGCACTCAGCAGTCAATTAATCGTCACAATATTTCAGAATGGCAAGATGTAGTGGTTTTTAATAGACGTAGACAATGATAAATGATAAACATGGACTTACTGTGTAGCCTGGAGCACAGATGCAGGCTCCAGTGAGAATGTGACAGTCTGCTCCATTAGCACACCGGCACGCTGTATTACATCCCTCCCCATAGTAACCTGAGGGGCACGTCTCATTGCAGTATAAACCGGACCACCCTGCTGTACACGAGCATTCACCTGTCAGTGGGTGGCAACTGGAAAAGAAAAAGAGGATTTGGGTCCAAATATGGCCAAAGATACACTTTGCTTTCGTTACAAGGGGGCCAAATCTGAGGACTAGAAGCATTTTAAGTTCATTTATTTTGGTGTCTTTGAACACCACCACCACTGGAATGGGGTCTCCTTTCTCTCCTTCATGTAGTAATGAGCCTCAGTGTCTTAGAGCCTAATCTGCCCATACCAGACATTAACATTGCATTAGCCCAGAACGCGGCTACGAAATAATAAATGAAGCACAGGTCACGATAAAGACCAAGTGCTAAGCTACAGCTGAAAGGTGTTCAAATTTTTACTTGCAAGTCAAATGGAGCCCCTTACTCGCGTATGGCTTCAAGAGTTTGCTAGAAAAATGATCGGTGTAGAACTGACTGTTGAGTTTAACCGGGGGGGCTCTATAGAGATGTACTGCTTGGGTAAACTAGCTTAGCTGTATTGTTTAGTTAAAATTGTATGCTTGCTTTTGATATGTTTAAACAAATAATGTGTTAAAAAACTGCCTCCTGACTGTTCTTAAAATGATTAAATTTATTAAAAATGTAACTGATTGACAGCCATATTTATGAAGCATCAAGAAATATCTTGGTGTGCAAACTTTGTATAAATTAAAGGTAGGGTAGGCAATTTCAGAGAGGCTAGCAATAGCAACTTAGCTGTGAGAGCATAAGATCCCGCCCATCAGAGCGTTCTCCAAAGCCACGCCTCCTCCAACACATACATACATACATAGTTTGACAGGCAAGTAGGACATCCTATCATTGCATTTGGACCGAATGAAATGATTGGATGAACATTTTATAGTTCTGTGCCTTCCACAAAAAATATTTAATTATACAAATATATATTTAGACCACTGTTGCTATCAAGATAATAAGAGACTCTTAACCAGCATAATGAAAAAGATTCTGATTAAAAGAAGGCCTTTGTTTGTTTTGCAAAAACTATAACACACTGTTAGCTTTAAATTCTGCAGTTATCTTTTTGGGACAGTCTGTTGGCACGTTACGTTTGCTTACCTGATTGTGTTGGTGGCATTACAGGGGCAGTATTTATCACAGATGAGACCGTAGAGGCCTGGTGGACAGAATCTGTCCTGGCAGTGAGGCCCTTTGAATCCTGTATCACACAAACATGCCCCGTTGATGTGGTAACACTTGGCCCCGTTCTGACAATCGCAGTGAAGGGAACACTGGGGGCCATACGTGCCAACCGGACACTCTTCCTGGCACCTGTGGACATTTCACCAACATTAGAGAAAGAAACAGGCCTCTACACTCATAATACAATGCTTAGATGAATGTTGTATAGATTGGTCTTCTCTCTAAGTGGTTCTGAAAAACAAAAATAGATCCTTCAGAATTACACATTCAGATGAAGGTAACAGGAAACGTTCTCAGAATGTTGGCTAACATTCCCTAAAAGTTCTCCCAAAGTTCTCAAGTACTATTAGCAGTATTTGTTTAATGTTTTATATCATATATCAAAAATGTTATTCTTAACTTGTTAGTGGAACGTTTTAAAAATAAAGTTTACATGAATGTTTTGAATGTTCCTAGAACATTCAAAATGACATTTTAAACGTTTTTGTTACTCGATGGAAACATTAGGGAACCGTTCTCTCAAGCTACAATTGTTATCTAGGGAGTAAGTACATTACAGCAATATTCCAATCTAAAGATCAAGGGTCAATGTTGGTTTATTGTTACATCGGTTCATCAGGCCCCTGACTTTGCCTCTGGGGCCCCAGCAAAGTGACACCGCAGCCATTAATTAAAGTGAATACAATTAGACCCGGGCCCTTCTCTCTGTTGAATAGCAAAGTGACTTAAGAAACAACGACTTCCACGGGAACTTCAATATACAATCGTGGCAGAACATCAATCATGAGCGTCCAAAGAAGCCATTAGGAGACAGATAAATAGCTCAATTAAATTATAAAACGGACTAGGTATGTTTCAAGTTGAAATTACACCAGCGTCGTTTGTATTTGAAGACACGAGTGTGAGACGGGCCGGGGGCGGAGAGAGGGTTCCTAACGCAATCTGAGATCATCCCTGCAGGGCTAATTCACCTGTCACGCACCAAATGAATGAGGGCAATTTTGTTAAATATTAGAGGATAAGAAGTGCCTGTCTTGGAAGTGTTTTCATTTTGCGGACAATCACTTTAGTGCACTAATAAACCCTAAGCTACTGCAGAAGACACGAGGATATAAAGACACCCGGCTATTTCAATTGGATCCTTATAAAACTCCATTACTGGTAATTAATGGGAAGAAACTTAACAGACCAGTGCGGAGCTTGGAGTGGGATCAGTGGACATGAGCGTAAACAAAGAGCAGTAAAAAAAAAAACAATTCATCAATTATTCATCACCCAAATTTACAGTACTTAATAACACACCATTTGTGTGTGTGCTGCTTCTTTGTAAAGGATAGAGACAGAGGAGTCGACAGAAATATCACAAGATGTGTCTTCACTAGAGTTTCTCAACAATCTCAACCATGTCTCAAACTATGCTCAGGTTTGCTCAGATACAAAGTTGGCCAACAAAAGTCACAACATTTTAATATAAACCCAAATATGTCTCATCAAATTATTCCACTTGCTTTGCTATCTGCATAAATTTATCCTAAGAAATTTTACATTTTAAGACTAAAATTTAAGACAAAGTTAATACATAACCAAGAACTAATTTAAGTCCCCTAAACAATGAAAAGGCAATAACTGATCACACTGTGTGTGTGTGTGTGTACAGTACACCTGTGTTACCTGTGTCCACTGTATCCTGCTATACACTGGCACTGTCCTGTGATGTGGTCACACAGCCCCCCATTGCGGCATGAACATTCCTTACTGCAGTTGATGCCATATTTGCCAAATGGGCACGGCTGTGCACAAACAGAGCCCTGTTGTGTAAGAGGATGTAGAGAGAAAAATTCAGCTTATTTATGACAATTACAGATGTTACACAGATCCATCTGCACTGTTGTAGACAAATACTGTATAACTCTCTATTGCGTGATGTTGCCTACGGGTAGAAAACTCAATTTCGTCACTTTACTGCACATTGGATGGCAATGAAACGGTTAATAAAGAAGGCACAACTTTAAAATAACAATAAAAAGCTTATTTGTTTTAACATGCCATGTAAGTAAGGCTCACATTTTTAGCTTGGAGACCTGCCTTCAAAACTGCCCATTTTTCACACGTTAAAATATGATTAGCATTTATTAAACTTTAATTTAAAACACAGTTCAGGCAACAAACCTAAAAAGACTAAATAGAATAAAATGAAAAACATTTAGAAATCTTTTTTTAAGATTGGTTTTTGATTTTAGTAATGAAGTCTTTTTCATGCATGAAAATCGCTTTCATAATGTGAGCCAAGGTCGCAAGTTTTGTCTTACAGCCTTTCTCTGAGCTGTACAATTAAACAGTCTGTTTCTGCTACTGTATCTTTAGAAGTTCTTTATGCAAATGACCTTTGTTTTGATTGGCTTGCCGGCATGGTTCACACCATTGTTCATTAAGCTGAGCCTAGTTGCTAATTACCTAATCAGTGCTGATGTGTGCATATAAGTACATATATGACTGTTAATGTGTTGACAGTTTTGATGTCCAATTTGTTGTGAATAACTTTAGATGGTCTGGGTGGACTGGAGAAGAAGTTTTTTATACGCACACTAGCACGCTGAACTTTATTTTAGCAAGATAAAATGTTTTGATGGTTATATCATCTTAAAGAGGTCGAGATGATGCAAAAAGAGCCGTAATGAGGCTCAGCAAACTTCACACAATCGGCTTCAAAATAATAACTTCAGCTGCACTGTGAGGGACTCAGAGCAATAGCTTTCCCTCAAAGGTTTGTCAATGAATCTCCATTCAGACTCT
>JAZGTK010020070.1:0-11132 GCA_036877625.1 Ambastaia sidthimunki
CTGCAGTACGTCTACACCGGACGTGTCCGCATCACCACAGAGAACGTTCAGTTCCTCTTTGAGACCTCCAGCCTATTCCAGATCGGCACTCTGCGTGATGCTTGCGCCAAGTTCTTGGAGGACCAGCTTGACCCTTGCAACTGCCTGGGCATCCAGCGTTTCGCAGACGCGCATTCCCTCAAGCAGCTTGCCAGCCGTTGTCGCTCGTACGCGCTGCAGAGCTTCGCCGACGTGGCCCAGCACGAGGAGTTCTTGGACTTGCACAAGGAAGAGTTGGAGGAGTACCTCGCCAGTGATGAGCTGGTAATTGGAAAGGAGGAAACGGTCTTTGAGGCTGTGATGCGTTGGGTCTACTATGATGTGGACCACCGCAGAATCATGCTGAAAGACCTTCTGACCCACGTCCGCCTGCCTCTGCTGCATCCAAATTATTTTGTGCAGACAGTAGAAGGTGACCAGCTGATCCAGAATGCTCCAGAGTGCTACCAGCTTCTCCATGAAGCCAGAAGATATCATGTGTTGGGCAATGAGATGATGTCACCCAGAACTCGTCCACGCAGGTATGTTTTACCTTGCCAGTTCCTGTGCCTTTAATACGACCTAGAAATCACCATAATCTATGTCTTCATCTTTAAATGCAGTAAATACATCCATGTGTTTAAACTGGAAAGACAAATGAAGTGGTCTTTGGTCCCAAACGCTGAGTTTTGAAAACCTGTTTCTAATCTCTGCTTATGTGGAACAATCCACAAAACATTATTCTTAAGATGTTAAGGGAATGTTTTTAAAACATTACAGAATCAAAAAAGTTTGAATAACGTTTCTATAACATGCTATAATGTCAATATAATGTCTAGAAACTGGATGCTTTGAACATTCCTACAACTTTCAAAATAACATTTTTAATGCTTTTGTTACTCAATGGAAACATTACAGAAACGTTCTTACAACCTAAAATTGTTAGCCTGAAGACCTCTGTGGTAAAAACATGTCTGTACATATTCTTTCTTCATAATTCACAAACACCTGAGTTTGACCTGACACTGCATGCAGTGTGTGCTTGTTTTTGTTATGTCTGGAGACACGGGGATGAGGAGAGGAAACTGAACTGAAACTGAACTGAATCTGAATCAACCCGGAACCTGTCTGAACGTGATTCACTCCAACAGCTGCCAGCGTTGCAGTTTATTTATTATTGACCTCATTATAGTCAACTGACAGAGAGATGCAGCGTTCATTAGAATAATAACTGCAGTCTCACGCAACCAGCTGAACATTGACAAAAACGGAACTTTTTCATGCATGACTGCGCAAAACAAAAGATAACGTTTATGTTTACAAACTCTGTGTACCTCGTACCTTTTACTTTGGGTAAAAATGTGATACTCTCACAACACCTGTGGTAAGTTAGAACTGTTTTCAGACGGGTGTTGGGTTACAATTGGCAGAAGGTATCTGTTCCACTTATTGTGTTAACAAGTAGACTAGGGATGGTTCTGTAGTTGAATTATGGGATATGGCCGACCGGTCTCGCCTGTTTGTTCATGAGTAACAGTGTGGGTTATTATTATTAACTAAATCTACTTAATGGAAAATCGATTTTCATAAACTAAAGTGCAATAATGTTCCAGCTATCTCTGTAAAACTTTGTAAAGGACACACATGATATTGGGTCATAATTTAAAGATAATGGTGCGGGTGGCACCGGGAAATTTATTATCACCTTGTTTAATTTGTTACGAATTCAGCACATGTAATTTTTAACTTTAAAGCTGCAATTGGTTAAAAATGAACAAAAATCATAAGTACATAAGGAAATGTAAATAAAGTAACCTGCACTTTTATGTTTTAAACAGAGATGGCAGTAGAGAGGCAGAAGTTACAGATTGCAGCTTTAAACTTTGATGGCTGTATTTTAAATTTGCAGTTTCTCAAAATTTAGTTTGTTATTAATTAAAAATAAAATAAGAACTGCTAAAAATGCTCAAAATAAGAACTTCTGACATTTTTAAAACTGTATAAAACTTTGCATTCAGGCTAATTGCACAAAAACAAACCGATCGGATGTTTTCATGTTTGCATGAACCGGCCGAGCAGCTGGATGTAGCTTTTCTCATATCTTTGCCTCAGAGGGAGGGCACTTAAAGTTCAGCTCTAACTTTAGCGTCCTGACTTGTACACTCTCTGACCCCTGATCAGTTACACAGTGTCCCGTGCAGATGATTTCACAGAAGAAGGGGGGGGAAGTTTCTTCTGGAGGAAATGTGTTTGTCTGTGGACCAGAGAACGTGTGTTGTGCTTCGAGAATTAGCTGATAGTGTTATTTTCCAGCTAACAATTCTAGGTTGTAGGAAAGTTTCCCTAACAATTTAAACTTACAAAAATGTTAAGCGTTGTTTTAAAAGTTCATCAAATGTTCAAAATGTCCAGTTTTTCAGATCTTGCTTTAACATTATTGCTTGGTTATAAGAATGTTTTTAATTCTCTAACCTTTTTAAAATGTTACACTAACAACTTAAATAATATTTTTGATATGGTATATAACGTTAGAAACGTTCTGTCAATGTTGCTGCAAGAACGTTTTTGAGAACTTTTACAAAACAAACTAACGTTCTGAGAATGTTCCCTGGGTTGGATATCTTAGACATGATTGTTTACTTTTTTGTTTAAATGTGAATTGTGAATTATGTGTGTCGTGTGATAATTATAAACATTTTTAAAAATGCCTCATCGTGTTCCCTCAGGTCCACTGGATTTTCAGAGGTCATTGTGGTAGTTGGAGGGTGCGAGAGGATGGGAGGTTTCAACCTGCCCTACACTGAGTGTTATGACCCTGTAACCGGCGAATGGAAATCTTTAGCCAAACTCCCAGAATTCACCAAATCAGAGTACGCAGTGTGTGCGCTCAGAAACGACATCCTGGTCTCAGGTAACTTCAGGATACATTAATCAACATTTCTATTAATTCCATTAGCAAACAAATTCCATTAATATGTCCAAGTTACCAAAGTCCCTTTAATAAAGTCTTTGCACTTGGCGGCCATCTTTGTATTTTGTGTTGCAGTCATACAAGACCAGATCCCATCAGTCATCAGTTTCCCTTGTGTTTAATTTCTCTATCAGCTTCAGTTGATGACCCAGTTTATTGTTTACCTCTGGGTGGTTTAATCTGCAGGGTTTGTTAGGCACAGCAGGGTGCCCCATAACAGGACGGCTTGCTTTGAACTGTGAGCAGGTTCAGCAAAAAAGACATGATTAAAAGAGATGGGCTACCAGCTCTATAACGTTATAAGTTCTACTAATGTTACTGCAAGAAAGTTGTTGATAACTTGGAGAACTTTTGGGGAACATTAGTCAACGTTCTGAGACTGTTCTTTGTTAGCTGGGGGGCTACCAGCTCTCTGAGAGAGAGAAATGAAGTGTTAGAGAGAGAGAGCGCGTGAGGGGGGGAATCCTGAGGCATCCGTTTACAGTCTCCATGTGCCAAACACGCACGTGTATTCATGAGAACAGACTCCTGCTTGTTAACACTTTCTAACTCTCTCTCTCTAGCAGTTGTAACCTACTTTGAGTTCATTTCTTCCCCACACATCTTAATTCTTCTCCTTTAAAGTTTGTTTTGTAAAGTTGAGCCGGGGCCAGAGTTTTCCAAGCCAGGAAACGGGTCATGTATCAAAGTGTGTTGATGTGAATGTATATCGCACCAGTCAAAAGCTTAAAGACAATTACTTATTCTTGAATGTCACTATCAAATGTTGGAATTAGTAAGTTATTAGTCTTGCTGTTTTGTAAAGAAATGTACACATGCATAATTTTGTTTGTCAGCTCATTTCAAAAACTGATTGTTAAGACCATGAGAAACATTCAGTCGAGTTTATCTCAAGTTTCTGGCTGGTATTGAACTCAGATTGATAGATAACTGATATGGAAAACAGATGAATTTCAGGTTGAACAGCTTTGAGTTTTTAAACGGTTTGTTCCTGACTGCTGGAGCTTCTAAAATAACTGGGACATTTTTGAAGATGATTAGTTTTTGTTTTAACAGCCAGGCCAAACCACACATACACAACCACACACACACACACACACACACAGACCTTCAAAATATGATTTACGGTTATTAATTTCATTGCATAATTGTATTCATAAGTATATTAATGACAGTATATTTCTGGTTGGTCTTTAATTATGTTAACTATTAGTCATTGGAACAGTTTGCTAAACGGGAACAAACATGTTTTTCAAATTTATTAAATATGAAACCAGGAACATCTGCCAAAATGTGTCATTAACACGATTCTGTGCGTTTAATAATTCTATAAACTTCTTATGGATGTAGAGGGTTGTTGCTAAGCAACTGGTGGTGTGATTTCAGGGGGAAGAATCAACAGCAGGGATGTGTGGATGTATAACTCTCAGCTCAACATCTGGATCAGGGTGGCCTCCTTAAACAAGGGCCGCTGGAGACACAAAATGGCCGTCCTGTTGGGAAAGGTCAGTCCATCCTCTTCCATTTCAACACTGAGCAGAATTTACCTTCTTATATCTTAAAACACCTTAAATGGACAAAGGCTTAGAAGTTTCACAGGTCAGTTCTCATACTGTAGAATTATAAAGCAGAAAAAGCGTTGAGAAAACGTTAAATGTTTCTCCACAGTGTTCCTGTATCTCTCACAGTGGGCTGTATTAAACATGGATTGACTTACCACAAGGATAAACAGGGTTTGTGGTAAATTGTTGCCTGCCAAGAGCATTAAACCATTAAAGGCATTTAAAAACCATTTTAAAATCTTATTATTAAATTTTAATGTTTGATTTAAAAGACATTAATAATTATGTTTATTTTGATGATAAATGATTCTGGAACAGTGTTAAGCCACCACCCGATGCTTAAAGAATCAAACCACTTTTCAGTGGTACTTTTTTAAAACATGCTGTCCTGGGTCTCATGAGTTTAAGTGATGTTGATGTAACAGGAAGGAGATGTTGAATTTATTCTGTTGTGGTTTCTATATGCTCAGCTTGTAAACATCATCCCACCCTTATGATTGATTTTCTGTTTGTCTTTTTCTGTGTTGTGTTTTGTTTCTGTGTTATTTTCTTCTTAATGAATCTGAAAGATGCCTTTATCCAACCCACTGACGCATTCAAGCTGTACATTTTATAAATGTAGGATTCGAACCCGTGACCTTGGTGGCTAGCACCAAGTCTGTTGAACTGTCTCTTGTATCACTTGTCCGATGTTTTGGCCTTCCCTGCTTGAAACTTGTTCCTTGTTCCCTGTTGTTTCTTCATGCAGTATTAAACTATGACATCATTCATTATTTAACCTCTCCCCTGGAGCTGGTTTACTTGCGCCAAACATGCTCAGATCTGCTGTGTTTGCTTTATTTAATGTTTCATAAATCACATTTATTTAATTCACTGGTTTGTAAGTGCCAGAGATCAGATTTACTCTGGTGGGGGGTTGAATTGCTCATCTAGGTCAGATGCTAAGATAACAAATTTGGGTTGTAAGAATGTTTCCTTAGTTCCCACTTATTTTGAAAGTTCCAGGAACATTGTAGTAACATTAGAACGTTATTCAAACATTTGATATATAGTATTAAAAAAGTTGTTCTTATGTTACTGCAAGATTGTTTTGATGACAGAATTTTAGAGAACGTTCTGAGAATGTTTTCTGTTAGCTGGTTACACAGCCCTGTTGGAAAGCGTGACAGTTTTGGTCCACATTTATTTCTCATATTTGTTTATTAATTTTATGTGAACTGCCCCTTTAAATGCTTTTTGTGTTTTCTTTTAATAACATCTGAGTCCCAGTAACAGAGATGGTCAGCTAGCAGCGTGTTTCCTCTTTGTGTTCCAGCATGTTCTCATCGCTACAGGTCCGACCGGTTTCCTTAGTTTTCCCATTAGAGGAACATGTTTATCTTCTTCCTTTTGAACTGCATGAAAACATGAGGCAGAAAAGAGGAGACAAGATCTTTAGAGATCTTCCACGTGTTTCAGAGGAGAGTGACGGAATGAGATACAGAGATCAGCAGAAGTAAAGGTCCTTAAAACTTACGCAAACAAGACTGATGTGTCACAACACACAACTGTCAACACTTTGTACTTTCTAGAGGACGTGTTCCTGGAATACACAACAGAAATGATTTAACTAGTGATAGACCAATATATGGGACAGGCTGGGTAATACTTGGTTGATTTGTTAAATCGGTTTACTGGGCTGTTTAGAGATGAGTGGTAATGATGATTAACAGTTATTTAATATCTACTAGCAAGGCTGTGGTTAGAGACATCTATCTTCAAAAAACATTACTGTTTGGAGTGAATTTTATAAGAATATTATGAATACTTTGATTATATTATTATATTACTATAATATAAACTATAACATAGTATGTGTACATTTTATTAGGGTTTGCCAACCCAGCTTTCTGAACATTTATATTGTTTTTATATAGGTAAAACAATATAAATGCAATGACCTTTACAATTTATAGGTCATTAATAAACTCGGTCAACCATTTGTTTTAAACGACTGTTTAGCGTTGCAATTGTGTGACATCTTGGATTTGACTACGCAATGTAACTTGTGCATGTTCATCACACAAAAATGTGAATAAAAACAGCAGAACGTGTTGTTTTTCCTGCTAGTTGTTGTCATCAGCCAGTTTGGATCTGGTTTGTTTAGTCCACGTTTATAAATGAGCACAGGTGTAAACACAGGGTTGTATAAACGCATGCTTGATGCAGTGATCGCCACAGGGTGTGTGTGTCTGCAGTGATGCCGTGTTTAACATCAGTTTGAGACGCATTACAAAAGACTAAAAGGAAATCTAGTTTAACCTGATCTGTGTACTTTGTTTCACCTCTAAGTTGTGTCATCAACACAGCTACTGTCATGTTTACAGTTTAAAACCGACTAAAAACGTTTAAACGTACCTACATGACGCAACACTGTGTGCATTTAGGATGTACTGTCCCAACTAACAGGGAACATTCTCAGAATGTTGACTAGCGTTCTCTAGGTTTTCGTAAAGTTAGCAAAAATGTTCTTGCTGTAACGTTAGTGAAACGTTATATATTATTATATCAAAATTTTTTAAAAGTAGTTACTGGAGTGTTTTAAAAACATGTAGTCGCTTAAAAATGTTTTTGCCTAATAAAAATGTTAGGGAAACATTATTACAACCTACAATTGTTAACTGGGATATCATTTACAGGGCTGTCACATAAGACAACATGGTTTTGTTTGGGCCCCTAGGGGCCACAGTTTTTGTCTCCTCATTAATGACCCTTATAGTTTATGCTAACGTGTCATTATGTGTCTCCAGGTTTATGCTGTAGGTGGATATGACGGCCAATCACGGCTGAGCAGTGTGGAATGCTACGACTCGTTCTCCAACCGCTGGACCGAAGTGGCTTCCATGAAGGAAGCCGTCAGCTCTCCGGCCGTCGCCAGCTGTGTCAACAAACTGTTTGTGATTGGAGGGGGGCCTGATGACAACACATGCTCCGATAAGGTTTGTAGACTTTGACGCAGAAGCTTAAAAGCAAAGGCGTCTTTAAAAACTGCCCCGGTAGTATGTTTGTATGTCACAGGGCAGTTACTGGATGTAAACATGGGGTTTATTTTTAGGTCATGGTGGAATGTGTGACTTCATAAACATTGTAATGAGCAGTAATGGCTTTATAAACCAGTCTGCCCTGAATTCACAGCCTGATAATATAGTTTATTGGGATGTGGAAAATGCTGACATACATTCCTGTTTAGTGCGCAGCTAACAGGAAACGTTCTCAGAACATTGGCTGACATTCTCTAAAAGTTCTCTCAAAGGTATCAGAAAACACTCAGTATTGTTAGTAGAACTTTTTTAACATTATATAAAATCGTTAGTGGAATGTTTTAAAATGTTACAGGATGGAAACTGTTTGAATAACGTTCATATAACATAAGATATAATAACCAAGCAGTAATGTTAATACAGCTTCTAAAAAAACTGGATGTTTTGAAGTTCTTAGAACTTACAAAATAACATTTATAAGCTTTTTGGAAACATTAGGGAAGCGTTCTTACAACCTTTAATTGTTAGCTGGGTGAGTTAAACCACCCACAGGTTTAAAGTTCCTTCAGCAAAATATCAAACTGTCTAGGGACCGGTTTGTTTAAATCTATCCAGCTGACCAATGACAGGAAAGGGCAGAATACAATACCATCACTATGGTAACAACAAGAGCAGTTTGTGTGTGACCAAAACCGCATGAACTGTTTAACCTCTGAGTGACTTCTGAGTGAACCAGCCATTAGATTCTCCCCATTGTTACATGATGGCAGCTTGTTTACATTACACTCCAGTTACAAAGACTTTCCTTTGTATCTGGGTCTGAATTTGCCCACATGGAACAATAGAGAGACAAGCTGTTAATGCGCTGACCGCTGCCCCCTACAGGAAACATGAAGTTATGACCATCTGACCTGAATCTGTCAGTCCTGCTCTGATACGTTCTCCAGGTGTCTTCAGAGAGAAGCACCAAGCAACAGATGTTTTACTGCACTCTCTTAACACATTTTTACAGTCTTCACTTAACGGTCTTAAACTACTTCCTGCTTTTTCCATCTTAACTTTTAAAAGCCAAATCATTTAACAACAAATCTTTTGAGTCAGTGTTTCTTAGAGTGTTTGTTGTGATGGTTAAGCAGGATATTGAAGAGGAAATCTCTGTCTTCAGGGAATTATGTTCTAGACAACATTGGAGAATTTCCTGCTTCCTTATAAGGATGATCTGATAATAATGGCGCCACCCTGATTGGCTAAAACATAATAGGGGTGTGGCTTGCGTAGTTTGACTATGGTGACTGTTGTTGCAGTCACGTTTCTATCCCATTAGTCTCACAAAGTAGTCGTGCCTTTTGCACAAGTGTGTGCTATTTTCAAAATGTGTTGAGCCCCTTTAATAACACCCCCTGCCTTATCATATAATCCAGCAGAGAGAGAGAGAGAGACAGAAATATGAACAAGCTTTTCTCAGGAGATATTTGTGTCTGTTTATGCGATTATGTTTCATTTGTAGCAGGACACACAATCGTGAAATGCTGTGTTAGTGAGTTTGAAACCCTCGGGGGGGGGTTCATATTTTAAGACTTGAGAATGCAGATGTCTACAGAGCAGTTATTAATAGGGGTTATTTGTCTGAAATGACAGCTGGATTTATGCATGTATGTCTCCTGGAATTTACGTCTCTTAGAATTGTTTTGTAGCCTGAAGGTTTCATATCAGGTATTCTCATTTAACACATTTTTTGTTCCTACCTGCAGATGTAAATTTCTGCCACTGTGTTTTTCAGGTCCAGTGCTATGACCCTGAGTCTGACACCTGGTTGCTAAGGGCCAACATCCCCATCGCTAAGCGATGCATCACGGCCGTGTCACTGAACAATCTCATCTATGTTTCCGGAGGTCTGACCAAATCCATCTACTGCTACGACCCAGCTGAAGATTACTGGATGCATGTTGTGCACACGTTCAGCAAACAGGTACTTCAGAGATATGAGTCCTACAGTGATGACCCAGTTTCTAAGTGGGTCTGGTTCCTGAAGTAATTTCCCAAATGTTGTTTCCAGACATTTAAAAAAATGGCTGAATGAGGAGTTCTTAGAATTGAAGCAAATGAACAAGCTCTCAGGGGATTGTGGGTAGTGTAGTATTTCACCAGGAATGATGAACTAATGTTAAAAGTTGAAATTACACTGTGATTTACGGTGTCAAATACTTTAATCACCTAATAATCTCAGTGTTTTTGCTAAAATCAATTTGTTGATATAGCAACAATTATTGTATATATGTTTTAACTTTCTGAACTCTAATGTTATGGTCTGTCGACACACTTTTAGGCCCTACATTTTGTGTTTTTTTTGTCTTTGTCATTCTGTGTTTTCAATGTGTTTTTTGTCTTCTGTGTCTCAGGAAAGCTGCGGTATGTCGGTATGTAACGGTAAAATCTTCATCCTGGGTGGGCGTGGTGAAAACGGAGAGGCGTCGGACACCATCCTATGTTACGACCCGGCCACCGGCATCATCACGGGCGTGGCCGCCATGCCCCGCCCCATCTCGTACCACGGCTGCGTCACCGTCCACCGGTACAATGAGAAGTTTTACCATTCGTGACACTACAAAACCAAACACTCACACAGGGACATAAAGAAGCTGAGCCTTATAGATACAGTAGCATTATAATAGATAAATTAATACATCTCTGTTTGAAACGTAAAATTGCAGGTTACTTTACATACGTTTCATTAAGTATGTTGAAGTCACATATTACAAATCATTATTATAAACATATCTTGGCGAGTCAGGGTCAGGTAAGGAGATTGTGTTGAACACTGATCTGTTAAGTAGTTTTTGGTTTATTTTTAATCAAAAACGTTCTGCAGCAAAATTGTAGCTTTAATGTAACCGTTTTACGTCCTGACAGCATGATAGACAGAGACAAGAAATCGTTTTGACTATCACACCGATAATCTGCAGATTTGCATATTGTCAAACTGTTATGCAAATACGCCCAAACCGATTGAAAGCTGATTGGCTGGTATGCTTTTGGAGGGAAAACTGCTCTTCGTTTTTGTGATCTGGGTCACCTCAGATCTCTAATGGCTTCATTTGTGATTTATTGTTTTCATTATTACCATTTAATTTTYTGAATTGTATGTTAATAACTGTGTTTGGGGTTGTTTTTAATTGGCTGAATGGTGTGAGTATTTGTGACAAGTGGATGGAGTGTTTTTTTGTGATTTTTGGACCTGTGTGTGTGTGTGTGTGTGTGTGTGTGTGTGTGGCGAGATTTATGTTGAGCTCAATGTGTTACAATGTTGTCCTGTAGTTGTAAGCTGGTCCATCAGGCACCAAAAAGTTTGTCTTATCTATAACATTTTTATGATATATATGATAATGCATGCATGTATTTGGGTGACAAATTCTTTATTTTGTAGTTTGCGTTGTGGCTGTTTTGCCATTAACCAAAAAAACATGCCTCTTTAAGATATATTAAGTATTTGATACAATAATCTTTTAAAGTCTTCATTGATTTTCTTTCTGTTTGACTCACAGATTAAATTAAGTCCTGCAT
>JAZGTK010020071.1:0-11132 GCA_036877625.1 Ambastaia sidthimunki
TCCCTTTAAAATGCAATCAAAGCTTGTTTGCTTTGAGGCATCTTATCTGGTGCGGTTATAATTTATCCAGTGAGTAATATTGTAACTCATCACACAGACATTTTCCCACACTGTTCCTAATGAGTTCTGTGTGACTCAAGCAGCCCCAGTGAATCAAAAAGTTGCAAAACCAGTATGGCAAAACCCCCACTGATTTGTACACACACTCAGAGCTCCTGCTGGAAAAAAACTATGAAAAACAGCTTAAACTTGTAACTGCTTTCTGAAACATGGTAGCTGGTTTTCAGTACTCGCTGGTGGACCAGCCCAATTACTAGTCGGTAATCGGAACTAGCAAAAAAAGCAGCTCCCAGTGCCAGCTAAGCAACTACTGCAATTATAAAGCTGGTGGGATTCTGGCTAAACTAGCAACCCATTTTAGACTAGCAACAAACAAGCCACCAACTGGTCATGTCAGATTAATCTTGGGAAAAGACACTGTACTAGTTTAGTCAGGCCCCCCACGGCTGGTAGTTTAGCTGGTCAACACCTGTTAGAAAACATTATAACAAATGTTGTTTCTGAGGTCTTGATTTTACCTTCCACTAGACGGAGAGTGACACCAGATTTGAACCCCTTGATATCGTGAAGCTCTGCTAGGGGCTCCAGGGTCACACCTGAAAGCGCCAGAGCGAGAGATGTGCGTGGTGCTACTTCTTCTCTGCTCAAGATGGTCATTATGGCATCCTGGACCTGCCAGAATCCATTTACCTGGAGGAGAACACTCAAAACATCAGTACCTGCCAACCAAACACACATCGCCCATTCTCAAGCACAGACAACTGTAGCACTCAACTAACATCTCAGGTGCTTTGCATCTTCTGATGTTCAGATCTTTGATCTTCAATCAGATAACTGAAATTATTTGCATACATTATCAACATAATCTAGATTTGAGAGCAGATATATCAGAACACTTTATTTGGTTATTTGAAAAAAGTTGCTGTGTCCCAATTCGCCTACTCGCCCACAAGGTCATGGGAGCTAAAGAGCTGCCAAATTTAAAAACTTTTTATTATGCATTTTAAAGTCAAATGAAGCCAATATTGAAATCTTCCCAGGAAATCAGACCAGATTGTTCATATTGATTTGGCATGTACATGTTTTTAACTTTTCATTTTTAACCCAAAAACGTTACAGCAGCTACTTTTGGAGCCACTATACGAGTTCTTCTTTCTCTCTTTCATCCACATCATTCAATACTTACAGTGTGTGTCTAAATCAAATGCCCAATGGTTAAAGTTTATGAATCAACCCTTGTGGGGTTTGAACCTTTAGCCCAGATGTTTCACCATGAGGTTTCATCACACAACTTGCTGTGTAAATCCAATTTATACGCAGTGTTTGAAGCTCACCTGTAGCTCAAAGGCCTCCACACCAGCACCCTGAATCTTCACAGGAAATGACCCGTCATCATCATTTTTGCTTCCAGAAACATCTACAGAGTAAAGAGAGTTTAAAATCACTGGATTCCTCATTTTGAGACCAAAAATGTGCCTTAAGCTACATCGTGTTACATGAGCATTTGGAAACATCTGTTCAAATACCACTGAAAATGAGAAAAGAGAGAGATGAAAATGATAATACCATGTCAGTTATTTTTTGGACATGATACCATAATATATTATGGTATTTTTTGAAGTACAAAGGGGTCCAAAAGTCTAAGACCACTCATGAACATGCTTCTTTTTCATTCTCTTTAAATTTAACACAAATGTTATCATTACAAATTATTTTAGGATCAGTGGAACTGTGCTGTACACAAATTTCAGAATGTCTCAGAATTTGGTTGGTTCCTCTTTTGGTTTTACTGACATCAGCGCTGGAGCTTCATGAACCAAACCTGAAGATCCATCTTATCTCAGCATGATGAGAACTTTCTAAATAGCATCTCGCATGCTTGAAAGAAAGCAAGAAAATATGATCGTTTGTACAGAGGAGTTTACACGGTTAACATCTAAGTTTCCTTACATTGGATTAGCAACCTAGAAATAACGCAGAACTTTGAATAATTTTTCATTTTACATCCTTACTTTTTAAAAATCCTCTTTGAGGTTCTCAGGGATCCGTGTGTAAATCTAAGAGCTCCAATCTAACAGCAAGACTCAGCTTGAAACAGCTTCAACTTGTCCAGACACACTTCTAAAATCCCCAAGGCTAGCAAATGAAGATAACACTGAATGAGTGACTATTACTAACTCACCACACCCCCTCTGATAATAGATCATTTCATTAAAAAGGTTCTCTGAGATCCGACTGGCTTATTGTGATATTACAACTCATTGATGAGGTTTTGGAGCTAGAAACAGATTCAAGATTTAATTCACTAATACAAAACATCAAACACAAGAACACAGCTTCAGTCCACTCTGACTGTGTCATGTGCTTTCAGGACAAAATCATTTTTCTTTTTTACGAACGACGGCTATTGTTTAAACTGCGGGTCACGTGTACTTTGTAGTTCAGAGTAAATATATTAAATTAAGCCTTTGTAATGTAAGAAAATAAACCACCTATGACGTTAATGTCACCAAGCAGATCATCTGCAAATTTTAATCACATTATCTACACTGATTTTTTGGCGGAAAATTTGGTGGAAATTTCATTCCCTCATTACAAATGTTTTCAGCTAGCAATAAAAGTTGTACTCTAAACTCCACTTAACACGTTTTTATCATGTTAAAATCCATTCAGCAGTTTATCCTCCCAAGATCAGAGTTGATCTATCTTGGCCTATTTATGAATCAACCCACGCAACATTTGACCCTACAACCTTTCATTTACCAGCCCATATCTTCACCACTACACCACAAAACACATTACACATTTGGGATTGATTATCAGTAAAAATGTTGGTTGAAAAAACAGCATACGGGGTGTTGAGATGATTCTAAAGTTCTCACTTTGGAGATATAACGCCACATTGAGGGTCAGTTTGTGGTTTACCATTTCATAAACCAAGAACAAATCTGACACCCTAAAGTCTTGGATTTACAGATACACACACAATGGGCTCATAAATCCACAAACATAGATCATATACTTTGATGTATTGTGGAGGAACCAAATGTAATAGTTCATAAAGGATGACCTGCAGCTATCTCAAGAACAATGTAGTCAATTAAAAGCAAGATTTGCCTTGAGTTCCTCGCGTTCCTCATGACAGGCAGGAATGATGGTGACATGCATTTGCCCCAAGAGTAACGCTCCTAATGAAAGACAGGAATGTTCTTCAGTGTGTTCAGCTGGCCAGATGCCATGAGGAAACTCACAGGAGGAGACGACTCAGAAAGACGACTGATATCTTCATAGATGTGTGTGTTCGTGTGCGTGCATGCGAGAACGACCCATAATGATGAATCAGAAACAGAAGAACCATATCAGGAGGTCAAAGGTGAACTTTGGCTTTGTTTTGCAATGAAAGCGAGTTTATAGCGCTTTTGATAATGCGGCCAAATGAATGCATGCAACATCAACTCTTGTTTTTAATGCACATCGCATACGTTATGTTTTACCCGTCTTGCATTATACGCAACAGTCCACACCAACATCAGAAGCACCAGAAAGAGGCTGAAACGAGCTCGATCCACGACAGAAGAACAACAGAATGAAAGAGGAAAGTTTCAGAGGAGTGTGAAACGTGCCACATTTACCCATGGCTGTTTTTTTCTGTCCATTTCCTTTCTTCGCGGTGTCCCTCATGTTTTCCACTCCGTTTCTCTCTCGGTTGCTGCTGGCTTGTGTTTCTGCTGTAGTTTGGAAACTCTTCCTGTTTTGTGGCGCACGGTCGGAGGGCTGTCAGGTGTGACTGACCCAACACGTCTTCTCACTTTCGCATTCCCTCGCTCGGCCACTCCCTCCTCCCTCCCTCCCTCTCTCTCTGGGCGTGACACATCACTCCATTTTGTGAGAGATCAGCAGGCGAGCCCTCCCCCACTGACTTCCCTAAAGGCAGGGAGGGATTCCTCACACCCTCTCACACACTCATTCACACACTTACACAGTTACACACACATGCACACTTACATACACAACTTTGAAGCAATAAAAATGATTACTGGACAAGATTATGAAGACAATGCCCAGGTTACATTTCACCAAAAATAATATCTATCTATCTATCTATCTATCTATCTATCTATCTATCTATCTATCTATCTATCTATCTATCTATATATACATATATACATATACACACACACACACACACACAC
Source organism: Ambastaia sidthimunki (assembly GCA_036877625.1). Classification (NCBI taxonomy): domain Eukaryota; kingdom Metazoa; phylum Chordata; class Actinopteri; order Cypriniformes; family Botiidae; genus Ambastaia; species Ambastaia sidthimunki. The sequence continues at coordinate 4,254 of JAZGTK010020071.1, forward strand.
ACACATATATATATATATATATATACACACACACACACACACACACATATATAAAACTTATAGTTTTGGTTATATTTCAACTTATAATTTGTTTGTATATTTATTACCTTTTATGTTTATATTATTTATGTATATGTGTGTGTGTGTGTATATAGATATATCTGTATAATGTATGTCTTCGAATAATTGTCATGCCAATTTGACAAGCAACAAATATTTGTACATATTACAGTGATAAGAATTTGGAAAGGAATTCTTCTTAATTATTAATAATGGTTAATCATTTTTAAAAATACAAAATGTAACAGTACAAAAAAAGTCTTTTCTATATGTAAAATCTTTATTTTCTTTATTTTATTCTTGTAATATTTTTGACCTGGATTTCTGGAGTCATGACCTATATTTGTGTGTTACGTAAGCAGTCATTGTCACAAAATCACTTTAAGGGACCCAAAGTGTGTGTGTGGGAGTAATTCATGTGCTTGATGCATTTCCTCATTTACACACCTATTTAGTTCTATAGAAATCTTTTGAATTTATATTTTCGTTTTTAAGGTCTTTGTTTTTAAGAGATGGACGCAATAAACAATTTTATTCTGTAATGCACTTTTCTGACACTTAAAATGTAAACAGGGTTCAGTGTCGGCCAGTTTAAACTGTAAATCATAGTTGCTTCACACACACACACCTTGGTTATATAAGTGCCCAGTTGTAGCTGCTTTTTTTCCATCTTCCAGCAGATTTCAAACGCTGTGAAAGTTGTAAATCACAGCTGGGCAGATCAGAGCAACAAAAGCAGCACTTAAGTGGACAATATCACTCCCCACACAGAACAAAAAGTTTCTAAAGAGTCAGAAACAATCCACCCTCTTTTTGATTCACTTTCTGTGTCAGTATCAGTAGTTTTCTGCAGTCTGCTCGATCGGGAGGGGCTGGTTTTACAAACTCACTAGACAAGTCGGGTAATATTCAAGAGATCTTGCCGTACGCCCTAAAAACTGCTGTTATCTGGCCTTAGTAACATACAATAGTACTATACAATACTATTTTTCCTGAGGATCATTAGAGAACAGGTGAAAAGATGTGTGGGTTGCGCAGGCCAGTTTGACCAACCCGAGTCACAGGTGACATGCTAAACAAACTGACAAAGATCACAGAGAAACACTTTTAAATCATGCGTTTCTGTCATTATTTGCTAAAGCAAAGATCCAGCTTAACAAGTGTGAAGTGTGATTCCACAAGACCACATTTTTCTGATATTTGAAACATTTTAAAGACAGACAGAATATGAGGCTGTTTAAAAACAGGAGGAATTTATTTGTTCTTGTTTTATGATGCATGAAAATTTACAGAAGAGTAATTCAAAAGTCCAGTTTCCACACCAATCACCCGATAAACTGTTGAGAAACTTGTGTCATCATCCATCTTCCAGCCATCGGTGTGACATCAGAGTACGAGGATGTGCTTTCCAGTCTGTCTGTTTATTAAAATGTGACCTGCTGTGTTTACAGTTCACAAAGTCTTGTGTTTGCTGTGTTGGTCAGGCATGGGGTCAAAAAGGTCAGAGGTTAGAGGTCACAGGTGTGCATCAGATGGGTGGCCAGCATTTACTGACGTTCAGGTGAAGAGACTCTGGGATCCACTGACAATATGCTGACAGGAGATCTACACAGAAAAGATGCAAGAACAATAACTTCTAGCTCTCGTCACAGTTTGGACTTTATTTAACAGAGTTTAACTGGTTTTTATTTAGTTAAAAATAAAATCATGCTTTAATGATTTAAGGGGGTAATAAATATGTGCTAAATAATAACATTATCTATTTCTATATAAAAACAAACGTACATTTCTCATTTTTCCTCAATGCAGCTTCTAAGGAAGTTTTGTTGTCTACTTTTTCTGACACAAGGGCCATCAGAAAAGCTTCAGTTCGAGGCTGCAGTCTGAAATACAACATTATAACAACACTGATTTACAGGATACAATATACACAAGTGTGTGTGTGTGTGTGACGTAGTCAATGAGTGAGTGAGTGAGTGAGAGAGAGAGAGAGAGAGAGAGAGAGAGAGAGAGAGAGAGTTTGTGTGCATGCTGATGTGTGTGTGCACAGGTCTTTGGACTTGTGAGGTCCAAAATGTCCTTACTACATTACACGTTAATCTTTCAATGTAATGATATGCACAAGTCTCTGTTAGGGGTTTAGGGCCCAGAAAATATATCATTAGTCTGATATTAAAAAACAACGAAAGTCAATGGGATGTCCTCACTTATATAGTGAACAACTGTACAACTGTGTGTGTGTATGTGTGTGTGTCTCACTTGGCCCACGTCTTCAGCATTGTGCCGGGTGTTGACAGCAAACATGTACTGAACTGCTGGACTGTTGGACAAACCTGCAGAATTTAGACCACAACAGCCTTCAGGTAAAACACTTACAAAACACTGTATTAATGTGAACATGCTACCATGGTGTAATGGCCACCTGACTGTACATTAAACCTCACGTATTCTTATAGATTTTGTAATAAACTGACAGTTTCAGCTTGATTGTTTTGGTTTGTTTGCCCACATGAATTCACACACAAAATAACGTTACCTGTCCCTCCAGGAAAAACTTTGCAAACAGCTTGTAACGCTCAAGGCCTTCTGGGTAATCCATCTCAACAGCGGGAAGTTTCCAATTGACTCTGACTGCAGAGACACGCCCAAACACACATCATGACATCAGACTGTAATAATTATTGTAAACACAGAGGCATTAAACAGTGTTTGAAGACAAACATCACAGCCTTTTATTTTGATTGACACAGAGTAAGTGAGTAATTAACAGAGAGAGAAATACGGTAGGAAAGGAGGGGGCGTGGTCTTACAAAAAGTGCTCTGTTGTTGACACTTTACTCTGCCAGTCAGTGGGCAGTACCAGGGGGCGGGGCTTTCTTCAGGAGCACTGAAGTGACAGTATTGTGGGAGGAGCTTTGGGATCCATTGAGCCTGAACAGCACAAACTCCTGTAAAACAGGAAATGATCCTGTGAGTCCATTATAACATCATGTTGACCTCTTTACATCAACATTACAATAATAAGTGGACTTGCATGATATCAAAGTGGAGTATTTGGCTCCTTCGCAATGCATTCATTAAAGGCATCCAAACACAAACCTCTCATGTACATCTTGGTGGTCTCCATGATCTCCTGATATACTAAAAACTCAGGAAGGGTCTTATGAAGGGCAGATGATGGGTGTATAAACACAGGCTCATCTAGCAGTGGAGTCTATAAGACACACATAACATCTCATTAATCCAACATTAGAATCTCCAGTATATGACATTACAACTTATCCAGAGAAAGAGATGATGTGATGGGTGACATGTGTGACACCTTGTAGCCGTTTCTCCATTTGGGATCGAGAAGCTCTTCAGCCTGCACTCGTCTGGCCAGATGATCTCCTAAACCTGCCATTACAATCTGCCTCAAACACACCACCTGAGCTTCTGAAGGAGGAGCCATCTTATTATCCATGAACACGCCGGCGTCAGAGCACACGCTGTTCACTAAGAGAGACAAACAGGTTCTTAAATCAGAGGTTATGCTGTACGTTGGCATTGTGAAGGGACCCTAATGCAACGTGAAAACATGCACATGTACCTGCGTTTGTGAGTTGCCCTCGCAGTCTTCTGATTTCCAGCATGGCTTTGAACCGAAGGCCGTTCTCCTCGCAGAACTTAGGAGTGCAGCCCGCAAACTCGCACGCGCCGACGGCCCCTAAACGTCCAATAACATCAGAGTTAATGACACATTTATCTTAAACATATCTAGAAGAGCAGAGCTTTCCTGCTTAACAAAATCTGGGGCATTTTGAAATTAGTGCAGGGCTGTTCAGTTCTGTTCCCAGAAGGCCACTGAAACAGTCCTTACAAACCACCCTCTGTGCTAGCCAAAGGAAAAACGCAGTAAAAAGTTGAAGAATATGAGGAAGAAACTTTGGGTGGAACCAGGACTCAGTGGAAGAAAGCCTTTCCCCCTCATATTAACACCAGAGGTGTTACCTCCATTTACTGACATTTCTAAAACATTGGTGCACAATTTAATATATATTTCTCTTTATTTGCACACTTGGTAGGTTAAATATTTGGCACATCTTCAAATGCTGCTTGTCTTTGCAATATTTTTCAGTCTACACATTGTGGAAATTGTATTAAAATATGATGTCATTACTATCTAATCACAGACCTGGAAGGGAATTTGTGGGAGTGGTCAAGGTTAGAAGCTCTGCAGAGATGTTGCAAATTAACCACTTAATACAATTAGGTACAGTCAGTCAGTACGTTAGTTTACCACATACCAAGCAAAACCATCAGATCTCCCAGCAGGAGCGATTGGCCTTGACCGGCCCATAACCTTCTCATCTGAACAGATCTGGCCTTTCTTCCCGCGAGTTTGGTGCTCTCCTCCTCGCTGCCTGCAGGCCTGACAACCCAAAACAACGTCAGCATGTAAGCGCCACCAAGTCCTAGCGTTTTATCTTGAGAAAACAGTAGCTAATGTAATATACAGAACATGTTATATCACCTGTCATAATCCTCAAAGATCTCTCTGACAGTCATGGCAGCCACTATAGTGATTATGTACTGCATACAGCCCTGCTGACGGCCCAGTGCTAGCATCTTAGCGTAGCGTGGCGCGACAGGAAATGCGGCCATCGCGCGACCCAGAGGGGTTATGGGACACGATAGACGTGCTCTTTCCATTTCCTTTAATCTGTAACAGAGGGAGAAATTAAAGATAAAAAAAGAGAGGCACAAATTATGACTCTGGGCTGAATGTAACAATTTTGACTATAAGAACATTCAAAGGTCTTTTGTGGAGTCTCTATCAATTTAGCAGTTATATGCAAATATATACACATTAAACAGGACAATGCATGATTTGCATATTAAAATGTTTAAACGGGTAAAGCTTCAAATTCAGGACGTGCAACAGATCAGTTAACGTAAAGATGAAAGGAGAAATGTAAGACACACCGGCCGCGGCGTGGGGGTTCCTCCAGAGCACCCAGAGAGATCAGCAGCTGTTCTGCAGAGATCAGAGCCTCTGAGGACGGAGGCGTGGGAAAGGGGAAATTCACAACCTGAGCACACACAAACATCAATGAATAAACCAGAGATTTAATTATTCGTATGGGATTTTTAAGACCGGAAAAAGTAAAAAAAAAAGCAACCTTTTCAATGTTGAGATCTTTCATTTGAAGGACAAGGTCATCGGCAGGCCGGCGCGTGATTTCAGCCTCTGAAAATAAATCGAAATCGCCAAACACAGCGGAAGAGTACAGTCTACACACACACACACACACACAAATTTTAATATTGCACCTTGCAGAGTTTCCGTGACTGTAACTACAGAGTTTCCACCAATAAAAATGGCATTGAACAATGTCTAACCTATAGCAGTGTCCCGGTTCTGTTCTGCCCGCCCTTCCTGCCCTCTGATTGGCTGAAGCCTGCGAGATCCAGGTGACCTTAAAGGAGGAGACGCCTGTCACTCTGTCGTAAAATCTCTTCTTCACGCGGCCGCAGTCCACCACATATTTGATGCCAGGAATCGTCAGCGACGTCTCGGCCACGTTAGTGGCAACGACACACTGACGGGCTCCAGTGGGAGGAGGCCGGAATACCTGAACACACACACATTAACATCAATATATCTGAATCAGCAGAACAATGCTAATGAGGGATTTAAACGATAACAAACTAGCATTTCAAATCAAGCTTTTTTCCTGCTCAGACAGGATTTAATAGCGAAAGATAATGAACAAAGAGAGAGACTCAAACCTTTGCCTGCTGCTCAGGTGCCAGTAGAGAGTACAGAGGCAACACATAGAGAGGAATAGACGGATCTCTCTTCTCCTCTAAACACACAAACACACACTCATTAATGACACATACAGACAAACACACAATAAACGTGTGTGTGTATAATGAACAGCAGCATAAACACCAATGTGTGTGTCTCACCATCATCACCATCCGGATGATCACCCAGCTCCAGCTCCAGGTCCGAACCTTCATCATCATCTTCATCAATGCCAGCCTGACGATCTTCATCACCCTCATCCACAGGCAGAGCTGAGTAATTGTCCAGACTGATCTTTGGGAGAGACTGAAAGAGAGAAAGAAAGTGGCTGTGTTTAAAAGACTACTGCATACTATTTAAAAAGAAAACAGAAACAATAGTCAACAATCAGTATTGTGCTGCTTTCTAGTCATGTGACCTTATTACACTGCATGTTTAATTCAGTTACTGTCTGATGGATGACAGGAAATGATGTCATCATACCACATTTTTTATCTTTGCTCGTCTGGACTTCTTCAATACGTCTGTTTCTGCAGATTCTGAAAAACAAACAAAACAAACTAAAAGATTCCGATAATTAAAGGTGTTTGAGTCAGTTGTTATGTTTGGCCTTCTCTTCCTCACACTGACACCTGTGACGTTTGTTTGTTATTTTATTTTACAGCTGCTTTTCACACTGGAAGTGTTTGTTTATCACTTGTTTTATCTTTCTGCTTTGTTTTGTTTCATAATACCACAAAACTAAAACATTCTGAATCTGTCCCAACAAAACTGAGTTCAACATAGTGGCATCCATGAAAACGTGAATGTGAATCATTTGAGATTAACTGAGTGCACAGTCAAGCACATCAATACCGGTCTGTGTGTGTGTGTGTACCTGTGTGTTGGTTGGGTCTGTAAGGAAAAGCCTTTCTCAGTCTGCGACACACAGAGTGAACTTCAGCCTGACCCGTCAGAAACACCAGGATACCACCTAAAGAAACACCAAGACATGCTGACGGCTGCATCCATGATCCACTGCTGTG
>JAZGTK010020072.1:0-11131 GCA_036877625.1 Ambastaia sidthimunki
CACACACACACAAGTCTGAACAGTAAATATCATTGTCTGCAAATTGTTTTTACTAAATTCAGCAGTTTGGAAGTACTTAAACTAAACGCAGGGAAGCAGTTCTTCAGAGTTTTGGCTAACAAGCTGAACTCACATAACAGTGTAACACCATACAGCAGATTCACTCGTGTTCATCAGTGAAAAATCAAATGACCAGACAAGCTCCAGCTGTAACCTTTGAACCAGCAGTTCTGCCCACTGCAGTTGTTTTTGTAGTTTGTCTACGTCACTTGAGTTTTGTGGCAATTCCTTTCAGGGCTTTATGAATCTCACTCTTATCGAGATACCCGGACAGGTACTTTGTCTTCTTTTGGTGAGACTTTGTTTTGCATTTAAAGAGATTTCTTATACCATTGTGAGATACGCTTTCGTTTGTGACACTGTTTATTAACTGTGTCGCTGTGTACAAAGTATTCGCATTGTGCATTGTTGTCCCTCAAAACATCTTCATTTAATGACGAGGTAATTTGTGTCAACAGCTTGCTGTCTACAGAGGGAAATTACCAGCCAAATTGCTGCGGTTATGAAAGCAGTCAGTCACCGGGCTTAAAAGGCAATTTTTGCCCTGTAGGGTTGCCATAGTAACAAAGATAAATATAAGGTAGAATTCAATAAGTCTTTCTTTTTTATGTTCCATACGTTTCAATAAATGTAGATCATCGCTAATCTCAATGAGTGTTTGTATGTTTTTTTGGCGTGTTTGGGTCGTCACAGTGTAAGTAATTTTTCGAATTCAGAGTCTTTACGAAAATACGGTTTGTTGCAACTATGACAAATGAAGCCCTTGACATTGTCATCTAACGCCTCTGTAATTAGCATGTGTTGCGCTTTATAACCCGTCACTGTTCTAGCAGGTTGTTAGCAAAGCTACTGGAAACTGGGTCAATAAGATGCATCATAATTCCGGCCTGTAAGCGAGATGATATGAAAAGGGGGGCGGTTTTATGGTTGTGCATGTGTTCGGTGGGCTGTAGCTGTAGCTAATGGAGCCGGAAGACAGAGGAGAGGAATATTAACTTTGCTCAGGGGAATATAAGAATGAAGACGGCGTTAACAGTGTAAAGATACTTTCTGCGTTCTGCCACCCTCTGAAATTTGCTGAAGGAATGGTTCAATAATGAAAATTCTGTCCTTTATACGCCGCGTATGGCTCTTTTGTCTGCCATAGAAAACAACACAACAAATGTTTAGAAATGACATAATTACTTGATTCTGTATAATGAAAGTAAACAAGGATAAAGATTGAGGCCATAGAGCTCCAAATTACAAAACAAATTAAAAGTATCATAAAGTGATTCATATGTTTTTATTGTTCTGAGGCCATTTGATAACCTGTTTTCATGAACAGACCAGAATTATCAGACAATATCGAGATTGAATATTACTTTAAAGTTTATACTATGAGCTTTTTGACAATCATTAACCAGTTTCGATTATGCATCCAGGAGTTAATGGCAGCTGCTGTTATTCTCCTGACTGTTTATGATGAAAGCTAGCAGAGCAGTTACGTGATAGCTAGGAGAGGCAGCTAGCCTCATCTGCATCATTGCATTCATAATCATTTTCAGTCTGTTGACTATCTAGCAGGCCAGTGGGGGAAAACAAAGCCACAGTGTTCGAATCGTCTTCTGTTTAAATGCTCCAGGGAACATACGTTTGATTCCTTTCTGAGGAATACAAATGAATTTTAAAAGACGACCACAACTTTGAGACAGGTGCAGTACCATTAGATAAAGCTACAAGATGAGAAGTCATTGCTCTTAGCTTGCTCACACACACAGTTGAGAGAATGAATCACTAGCGAAGGGAAATCCGTGTGTATTGTGGAAACGCAGCAGTCATTTATTTATATGACAAGTGACTCGCATACATGTGTTATTTTAAAGGTTGAGCTTGTGGGACAGCCCACCCAGCTAACAATTAGGCTGTAAGAACGTTTCCCTAACGTTCTGCTAAGAACTTAAGAATAACCTTTTTTGACATGAATAATATTTAACGCTTAAAAATGTTACTGCCAGAATGTTTTTTGATAACTTTGATTTATTCATCCATGTTGTGTACTGTGCTTGCTAGGGTGTTCTGAATGGTTGCTAGGGTGTTCTGGATGGTTGCTAGGATGTTACTGGTGTTGCTAGGTAGTTACTTAGTGGCCATTACTGGTCAAAACGTTTGCTATTTACCTCCAGAAAACATGCTTGTTATGGGATGTTGTCTTTTATAATCGTAGCCATAGGAGATTTGAGCACAGGACAAAGGCCATATACACACACACACACACACACACACACGAACACGGGGAAGGGGGCGTGGCCAGCGACAGAGAGATTTGCGCATCCCGCGGTCTGTTAGAGGATCTGTGGTCCACTTTAAACATGAATGAGGGTCTACAGCAGCCCCTGCCTTCATTTCTGCCAGTGTGACAGATAAAACAAGGAGGCCGGAGCGGGAGGAGAGGGAGGCGGGGCTGTGTGGTCGTGTGTGCGCGTTCCCCGAGCGCGCTGCGTGCGTCTTCTGTTCCCAGTGGCGTCGGGCCGCAGCCCAGCCGTCAGCAAACGCTTCAAAATGGATCTGTGAGCTCTCCCTCCTCCTCGTCCTCCTCTTCATCGCGTTCACCGGGATCTTGACGGCATGCCCGGTGAGTATTCCGTCCCAGAATCCCCGCGGTTCCGACAGACATCCAGCCGATCGAAACGGACTGGAGTGCGTTCCCGGGACGCTGCGCGCACCGATCCCTGCGGCGACGCATTGTGCTTGAATGGCATCTCATTAAAGCCCCTCCGTGCTGAAAGAAAGGAGAGAGAGACGGTGCACGGATGCACAGCGGGCTCCGGTGTTGTGTCGGCGTTACCGGGGCGGTAATCGATGCGCAGACGCGGCCAGCGGGGATTCAGGGCAGTGGATAGATCAGGGCTTTAACTCCGTCCTTTGTGTGGGGACGGGTGTAAAACAAACACACGCTGGGTGACCAGTGCAATACGCACGGGGTGCTTTGTGTTTTAGGTCTTGGGGTCTTCAGGGGTGGGTTTGGTTACTGATGTCAGGATGCGCACGGAGGTCCATTATTCCGCTCTGTTACTGGGTGGCGCGCGTACTGTTGACATCTGTGTTGGACGGGCGGATCTGTAGAGCTGATGTTTGATATATCTCTGTTATACGTTTAGCTCTGTGTGTTTTGTGCACAGTAATTGCACTTTAAAACTATATCAAATAAGCACGTTGTTGTTGGGCAACATGCTGTGCAAATCATAACACAAACGTGAAGATTAATGACGTTTTGTGTTCATGTCATTAGCATAACTTGATTCTGATCGGACTGCACTGTAACTAAAACATAAAGCTGTATTTTTCTTCATAGCTTTGTTTAAATGTATGTATTGTAGCCCTCCATAGTCCATTCTTAAAATTAATACTTTATATCCATTTTTTTGATAAGCAGTAAACTGTCCTGTCCATCCTTTAATATACAGGTTCCTATACAGTAAGCTATAAGAGACGGTATACATACATTGTCTCTTTGTGGCATATACTGTTACCATATATTTTTTTTCTGGGGGGATCAGTCGGTCGGGTAAAGCAGATCTTAACATCTGGCACTGAAATATACTGAAATATAGCTTTTGTTGAGCATAAAAAAGGTTAATAAATGTCACTTTAATTGCTTCCCTCTTAAAACTGTTTAAAAGCTTCAGTGATTTCAGGCATTTCTTTTAACAACCCACAACATTTTTACTGGTTTAAAACAATGAAAGAATGGGTAGTTAACATGTCTAGCAGTGACATCACTATCTTGAAGCGTGGCGTGCTGTATTCTATCTTGAAATATTTAAACGTGAAATACCAATGCAATTTTCATCGCATGTGTTGCGAAATGTAAGTTTCATTTTTTTTCTAGTAGAGAAAGACTTTATCTCAGGCCTTGACAAAGCAAGCTTTCAGAACAGCGTTACTTGTGTTTACCTCTAACTTTGTCAAAAGCGAATTTCTTTACCCTGCTCTAAAAATCACCTGATTTAGCTTCTTGGAAAAGAGGCTTGTAGGTTTTAAAAGTGACCCTGTCAACAGCACTTATGTTACATAATGATTCATCTGTGAACTCAAATAACACGCAGATGTTGAAACGCTGTAATATGTTTTGTACCGGGACTTAAGGGATGCCAAACAATTACATTGTTCTTTTAGCCCCCAAAAGATTTTCTGATTATAAAATGAGCGGTTTAGTGCTGTAGTTTCAAGCAGGATGACAGCTTTACTGCCTGTCTGATGTAGTTCTCACTAAGGCTGTTTTTTCTCTTTAATTTGCTCTGCATTTTGTGCTTTCATATTGCCACCCTGTGATAACTTGTGAAACATTAGTGTAGTTACATTTTCCAGCTGCGCTACAGGGCATGTTTGAATTTCCAATAAACCACACTGTATGCCAGGTTCACCGTTTGCCTCTCTGTTGTCATTTTCTTTAAAAAACCTGGCTTGTATCGCTGGTTTCCTTGGCAGTCATTTCCTATTTGAAGCCGAGATCTCAGGGGGGGCTGCTTCCTGTTGGGGAGTGTGGGAACGGTCGGAGGCTGAGTACGCTGTGGATATAGGACACAACTTAGACCAGACGGCACGCTGCGCTCCAAAACACTAATGTAATTAAAGCATACGAGGTCTGTCGAGTCCACAATATACTGCTGTCTGCCCTCACTCGCTTATTATTGGCTTACCAGAATATTTGTAAGAACTCATTTGCGAGTTGTAATTTGAAAATGCTGTTTTAATGAATGAATGCCTGTTTATTGTGAGTTTTTTTTTATTTCGTTTCTCTCAGGCATTTTTGGGTAATGATACAGCTGAGACTTTTAATTGCTGGTTCCTCATGGTTTTACAACCTTTATTTACCTCAGAAATTATGATTCTTTTTGTAAAATCATCTTTTAAAGCGAAACGTTCTGTGTTTTCTAATGCTTATTAGACATGCAAAATCAAGAAACCTGGGACGACAGTCCATAAATCCCTCTGAAAGCGAGACCAGTATATTTAAATAGAAATTCTTGAATATGGATTTGGGTGCGTTTAAGATGCAACAGATTGTTTCTGGGGGTGCACAGAAACCAAGACACTCCCTTTTCCTAAACGTTGTAGACACTGTACAATGTTCACACATTCCACGTTCTGTCATCTCATATCTCGCAGGAAAATCGAGGATAATTGCTAGGCTGGCTTAATAAGGGACTTGTTTTGTTTTGCTGTGGGACTGTGGTGGATCAGTTTAGGAAAAAGTAAGTTTGAGAAATGCTGTTTCTTCCTGTTTTTCTGATCTTGTTTGCGGCGTTCCCAGTGAAAACCTCTTTACAGATACATAGTTAGCTGAGATTACCAGATTAGCTGGAATGTTTATGAATGTTTCTCAGTAAACTGCATTAGTGTTTTTTTTAGCCTGCTTTGCCAAATGTTTTGTGTGATTTCTAAAAGCTTTTGGGAATGAGCCTTTGTTTGTCTAACTCTGTTATCAATTATTGTGTTTTTTGAATGTGCTTTAGTAAGAAATTAGAAGTTGATCATTGATAATAGAAATAATAATTAAACAGTGTTTAAACACAGATGTAAAAGCATTTTTACTTTGTCTTGTACATAAATATTGGATCACAAATCACTAAAAAGCAGTTCTACATATTTACAAATATGTCCTCTTATAATTTTAAGTGAATTTTATATTTTAAACTGGAAATGAAGACAAGTAAATTTGAAGATAATACAATACATTTATTTTTCAGACCTTGGAAAACTCTACAGCCCTCATCATTTGCAAAGTTCTGCAAATACACTTTCGTTTATGAAATGTTTTGTATAATTTAATCTTTCAGCTGAGTGTAGGACTCTCAGATACACATTTTACCATGTTTTAAACCCATTCTGCAGATCTTCCCCAAAACATTATCGCAGGAAATGCGCCTGTTCATGACTCATCTGTGATCAGATGAGCTCCTGCCGGCACCCATAAAACAACAAGGTCTGCTTGACCTTTGCAGGACGTAATGTGGCAAAAATTAGCTGTGTGCTAATGGCGCTATTTAATAAAGTTGCTTTTTTCCAGCACTGTCATGGTGATCAGCCATTTTTTGAACGCACAGGAAGTTTGCTTGTAATGTTTGGCGTTGTTTTGGGAGAGCATATGTTTGCCTCGGGTCGTCTGTGGAGTCGCTGATTTGCTGACACAACTGCCGGAGTGAGTGTTAATATCAGCTCACCGCCCGCAGTGTGTCATTCATCAATGTTTTAAACGCACCACAGAGCAAAGTGCCGCGTTGACTTTCTTTAACACATCAGAGGAGAAATGAACGGCGTTTCTCAGAGCATCGGAAGGCTAATGTGGTCAACTTCCTGTGAGATTCTGAGAGAAGTTTTATTGTCCATGACTGATGTTGTGTGGGTTCTCTTGTGTTTATTTTTTGTGTTTGTTCTGTTTTTGTTACAGTCTTTAAGTAACCATGGACTTGATTTAGTTCTTTGGTTTTTGATTGGATCGTTGGGATTTGGAGGGATAGAATCTGCCTGGTCATTGGACGGTCAGTAGAGTCCCACCCTCTGGGACAGACATACATCATCAGGAGAAGAGACGTCATTTCGTGGGGGAGGTTAATGTTTTTTAATAAGGATTACAAGGGCACATAAATTAAGAAATGATGTGCATGGATAAATCATTTATAATAAACACTGCAATAGCTCACAAAAATTGTTTGCTAAATTTTGGCATGGACCCGAAAGACAGGGTACATTTTTGAGGGAGTTTGTACTGGTGCACAATTGGATAACTCATAATTTGATCTGTCAGCTTTAATTTCTGTGAGCCACAGTGCAGTTGAGGCTTTATAATTTCATTGTCTGTTATCTCAGCCGTATATCTAAGGGCTTGAATTAAGAAAAATGGGTTGCTTTTGAAAGTTTTGGATGTTATATTTTAAGTGATACAGAGCACAAAAGATTCACAATAATAGATACAGATAAAGAACTCTCATCTCTCAGAATTTTTTAAAACCTGCGCCCATGAGCACAGAGTCATCTTTAATTCTGCACCAGGAATAAAGAGACAGTAGATCTTTGTAGCTAGAAGCATAAAGATGTACGATATACATGTTTATTCCATGCGCTGAATATAATGTTCTTGTTGTAATGGTCTTGTTGTTTGCAATAACATGGCTGGATGTTTTATCCTATAGATTTTGTCAGAAGAGCAGAAGAACGTTTTATTTTTTTTATTTTTTATAGCACATACTCAAAAAACTTCTGATGTTCCTCATTATGTTGAATATCAGCTTCGTCCCTGATGTTTCTCCTGAACTACCTTTTGAAACAAAACAGCACACATAATTTATGGAATAAATGAGTATTTTGAGTAACCACTGAGTATTCAGGCAGTGAAAAGCTGACAGCTCATTGTGATGCTTCTGTGAGGTCACTGTCAGATCATCAATGTTCTGATAGTTTCATTAACTGAACCACAACTATCTGTCTGATCTTCATCCAAGTCACGATCTTAGTCAAACACAGTCTGCTTAAAGCAAACATAGAAACAGTTATTGATTCTTGTCTTTATTGAACACACTTTGTAAACATTCACAGTGTAGGGTGTGTTTAATAACTGGATGAAGCTTCTTGGCAGTAAGAACCTGCACCAGATGTCTCCTGTAATTGCATCAGACCAGCACAATGTTCAGGAGATAATGTGGTTTCCCAGATACAGTTTTAAGAAGGTTGTAAGAACGTTTCCATTAACTAACAAAAATGTTAATGTCACTTTGAAGTTCTAGAAATATTACAAACCGGTTAGTTTTCTAGACATTGTAATAAAATTATTGCTTGAACATTGAATCTTTTATATATAGAGAATATATAACGTTAAAAATGTTCTACTTACATTTTTGCATGAGCGTTTTTGATAACTGAAAGTTAGTCAACGTTCTGAGAACGTTCCCTGTTAGACTCCTTTTTCCACCATTTTTTTGCACCAGTGATTGTGAACTGCTTGCCTGTTTGACTCTGATGGATGCTTGTAGAAGTCCTCAGTTGGTAGAGCATTGTGTTGGGAGCAAAGGTCACGGGTTCGAGCCCCTGGGAACACGCAATTACGTACCTTGAATGGACCGTATGTCACTTTGGATTAAAACATCTGTCAAATGCATTCATGTAAAATGATGAATGTTCTTCCCGTCTGTCTCCAGCAGATCCCATCTGATGCCGAGGCTGAAAGAATCGCGGTCTCACGAGTCTTTGCTCAGTCCCAGCAGTGCAGTAGAAGCTCTGGATCTCAGTATGGAAGAGGAAGTTCTCATCAAACCGGTGCACAGCAGCATCCTGGGACAGGATTTCTGCTTTGAGGTGAGTCTCTGCATCCGCCCGTCACTCAAACGACCAACCCTGCCTTAGCAACAGTTGCTGAGGTTTCACTCTTCTAATGTAAGTGCTTGGATGGTTTTGTGTGCAATTGTACAGAAATGAAATGTGTTGGGAAAAATGAAAGGAGCGCTTTTGTAATTGCTGTTGCTCCTTTTTTCACTTGACAGTTTTAATCGTTACCGCATAGTTTTTAATTTCAGTCATTTTTATTCCTAAAAAGCAGATGAAAATGTTTGGTGATGTCAGTTTAAAGCTGCAATTGGTAACTTTTGTCTCTCTACCGCCATCTCTGTTTGAAACACAACATTGCAGTTTACTTTGTGCTTTTTATTACGTGTGTTAAAGTCAAATGAAGCCAAACTCACATTTCTGACTTCACTGCTCAAATTATAAATCATTACTATAAACGTACAGTTGCAGTTTGAGGTAAGGACATTGTGTTAAACACTGATCTGTCATGTTCTTGCTCAATAACTGATTTGTGTGTTCAGTTTTAACCAAAATTGCAGCTTATGAACTTCATTCCAATGCAGATCATTTTTAAATTTTCTTCCGAAGGTTGCAAGAATTCCCTCACTGTTTTGCATCTGAAGTTTTGTAAAAACTGCAGGGATGGAGTTTCAATGTCCGTCCAGCCCTAAAATAGCACATAGCAAGAACTCATTAAAACTTCATTACAGCCATTAGCCAGGATCAAGGAGTTAGCAGAACTAGCGGTGCTATCTACAGTACCTGTTCTGCAGTTAGATCATTGAGGGCCACAGATCATCTTACTGGATAATTTTCATGTGTGCTACAGGGAAGACTCGCAAAGACCGGATGGTTATATAATCTTAAGATCATGGGGGGCAGACATAAAAGAAACCTGAATTATGAGGTGTCTGTAAGCAGATTTTCTATAAAATCATACAGTACAGGAATGACAGGTGAGAGGCTTGATATACTTTTATTTTGTCTTAGAAAACGTGGCCCTCATGATGCAGAACATTTACTGAACATCGCCATAAACCTGCAATTAAAACATTACAGACAGAGTGCAAAAACTCTGTTTAAACAACCCATAAATAATGAATTTAGTTTTATAGGTGAAATATATCTTTAAACCAGTTAGTTATTATTTTATAGTCACAGGTTTAAGAGATAGGGCACCTGTGTTCAGATTTCCTTAAAACCCACGAGGCCTTAATGACTTCTCTCATYYGTGGCCCAGTGCAGCTGAGAGCCTGTCTGAATATTTCCTCTAACTCTCTCTCTTCTCACCAGCAGTGAGTGTCACCACAGTTCACACGCTGATGTTGACCGTCACACTGCATTCAGAGGCCAGCTGGAAAGAGTGAGACATTCAGAGTTTAGCTGGAGTTCTGCAGGGGTCAGCCAGAGGTCCACTACAGATTATGCTCCATTTACTCAATTTATTCAGTCGTAGAATTATAGCAGTACAAGGATGTCAGGAAGTTGGACTGAATTCAACACTCTGCACTAACTGGTGGGTACAGACCCAAAAATGGACCCATGTCTGTTCTGATCGGGGTGAACTGCAAGAAAAATAACAGCTAAATGGAAGCAATAAAATGCTGCATTTGTTAGGAGAGCAACACAAACAGGCTGATGAACAGAAAGGAGAGAACATCTGATCTTTTGTTGTGGAAAATAATTTTTGCATGTGTTGTGCGACAAATGGATTTTTAAGTGCATTCAAGCAGAAAGTTGTATTCTTTCTTCATGTGAAACGTTTGATTGATGAGTGCTGTAGAATTCACACCATCCTCTGATCTGCTCTACAGTCTCTGTCTCCATTAATGCTCTTATTTCATCACTGTAATCTGTAATTGCAGGTGACCACTTCAACAGGAAGCAAATGCTTTTCATGTCGGTCGGCTGCGGAGAGAGACAAATGGATGGAGAATTTAAGACGTGCTGTGCAACCCAACAAGGTAAAGCCAGATGAGTCATCAGAATTCTGGGTAATTCTCGATGAGATGAGCTTTAAGCTTCAGTCAGCATGTTACGATTTTGTATATCCTGACTCTCACATTGATCTTTTCTGATCGACTTGGCTACATTAACCCGGCTTAACTTTTTTAAGCATGTAGGGGATTATTTAATTTCTTTCTGCTGTCTCTGGCTTTCCTACAAGATGTAACCAGTGTTAATCTTGTCTTAGAAATGACTGACCAAAATGTTTGTCGACAGGTGTATTTGATTTTGTCATTAATGAGACAAAAAAGATGCATAATGGAGATAAACAATTCTACAAAAAACATACTGGTGACAAACATATCGGGAAAAAATACTAATGCAAATTAAAAAACGACAGACATTGTTTTTTTTCCACAATAACATGATGAAAATGAATTCAATTTACATTACGTTTTTGTGTGTAAAAATAAGCACTGAGTGTATTGTAAGCAGGGTTTTCATTCTGTTTTGCAGGATAACACCCGTCGAGTGGAGAACATGCTGAAATGTTGGATTATCGAGGCCAAGGACTTGCCAGCGAAGAAAAAATATTTCTGCGAACTTTGTCTGGATGACACGCTATACGCACGGACTACCTGCAAACTCAAAACTGACAACGTCTTCTGGGGCGAACACTTCGAGTTCAACAACCTGCCACCTGTCAAAAGCATCACTGTACACGTCTACAAGGAAACAGACAAGAAGAAAAAGAAAGACAAAAATAATTACATTGGGCTGGTCAGTATCCCCATAGCGACGG
>JAZGTK010020073.1:0-11130 GCA_036877625.1 Ambastaia sidthimunki
AAGCAGCATCTGTTTGTTTGACTGTAATGTACAGGCAAGTGCTTCTAAAACCCTCTGATGGGAAGTGAGTGACTAAGCCAACCACCCACTTTCAGTACCTCCCTATGGTAAACACCCACATTACAACCAGCAGCCAAAAATACACAAAGTTTGGTCTTATTATTGTGAGTGGTGTCTGTTTTATTTTTTAGCCCAGCAGTTCTCTGTTGTGTAGTGTAGTTTACGCTGTACAGTTAAATATTTCTACAAACAATTACATTAATATAAATGAGAAGTGTTTCTCCATCCTTTTAAAAGCTGGTACGCTTATTCATCTTTCTATTTCACACACAATTATACCGTTTCATAAGCATTTAGCTTTTCCTTGCTGTCTATGACCCAGTCGTAAAGACCTGCGCCTCATTTTCGGTCATGACCTTGCAGCTGAGAACCACTGATTTAGATAATTTAGTAAAATTACTGTTGTCAAACTAACAAGCCAGTTGACCAGTCAGGTTACAGTAATACAGGAAGATGGTGTTTGAGAACAAGGAGTCATGGGAAGACACAGCTGTAAGTGATAATCTCAGAGGAGAGGGAGAATGGACCACAGACAGGGCCGCTATTTCAGACCTCTACAGACACAGCAGCAGAATTGTCAGTTCCCATCCAGCAGTGTGCTAATGGGATGTAAATCTTGCTAGCAAAATGGGCTGAGAGCGACCTGCAGGGAACCTTGTCCAATCCGCCTTGCACCCCACTGTCCTGATTACCTTCTATTTTTACTCTATGCAACAGCCTGTCGCCACGGAAAAACACCACCCTATTGCTGTAGAGGGGGAAGCTCAGTTGTTGGTGGGCTCATTGGGAGGCTACAATCATGATGCTATGGGAGAACACACCACTCTGCTCCCCAGTTTTAGTCAAAAATGGTGGTCATCACTCTGTCTGAATGATGGGTCTGACACCCGCTTGATTTTTCCCTGCACTGACATACAGGCTGGAACACGAGGCCAAGCAAAAGAGAAACATGCATCAGGCGAAGACTTCACAGGCTCATAAATCAATCACATTATTACATTTGAAAGCAGTTGTTGAAGGTACACACTGATGATTTCTTTATTTATTGTGTTATCCCGACCAAGAAGTGTCTTATTTAAACTACACTTTGGTCTGGCAAGTGTGAATACAATGTACAGTCATTTAAAACCCCACAAAAAAGTTAGTGTTTTAAATTTTCATTCCAATTTGTATTATACATTGTATTATATTATAAATATATACAATTTGAGTGATTTGATATATATTTGACATATTTTCAGAAAGTTATCTGTTATGCCTTCTTTATGAATGAATTTCATAAGTTTGCTTATGAACTTAAATCAGTCACTAATTTTGTAAAGTTTCAGAATAAGATTTAACAGTAGTTTAATAGTTAGTTAGATAGTTGCCTGGTAGAAAACACAGTAGAAGTATATGGTATGATTTTTATGTTATTCCTTATGAAGGCAACCCATGTTGAGCAGCCTGCATTCTCTCTAGTATTTTTCTCTCATTAGTCAAAATACAACACCTGTTTACCCAGGAGGCAAGAACTACAGTATGTGATGCAACAACGTTGCCTTTGCAATCCATATTACTTCATTGTTGCATCTGGGCACATTTTTCTTGTTTTTCCATCCCATACCTGTCCCTTCATCTCCAGTGGGAAATACTGGCGTGAAACACTAGATCACGTCTGGTCCTGCAGCCCAGAATATCTACTGTTTAAAACACACAAACTCAAATCTCAGCTGCACCTGTGCCACATGTTTGGTATGTGGGTCAAGATAAAGGTTTTTTCGATTTTCAATAAGCTGGACTATTCCCGCCCATGGCGGTATCACATGCCATGCAGATCTCTTCTGGTTCAGGACATGGCATTAGAAAGCTAAACAAAAAGATAAATAGTTTGTTTTCAATCAAATTTTTATCCACGACTATGAGATCAAACAAAAGCCACAATGATCTTCGCAGGTGAAATGGTGTTGGGGACCTGAAGGAATAAACCACCTCTTAACAATGGTTCCTCTAGTAAAAACACTACCCAAAGAATATCAGAGTAAATGTTTTTACTTACAGCCATGCTATGGATCATTTTCTCCACAGTGCTAACTTCTCTTGACATGTGTCATTTAAGAATCACAGATAAAATCCAGGATGTGGAATAACCGGTACCTTTGTGGCACTCCTGTTGCTAGCTTATTTTCTAAGTGAGGGAGATTCTAATTGAGATGGACAGGAAAGGGGGGAGAGGATCTTCCATGGGTGTGATCACGTATAGAGTTGAAATCCAACAAGCAGGAAATGGGTTTTAAAAGGTTTAGGCAATGAATAAGATTAACACTCATAAAGGATGGCTGGTTTCTCAATCGTTTTTGGTTTTCTGTGGAATATTGTTAGGAAATAAGCTTTAATCCTTTACAGAATGGTTTATTTAAATATTCTATTGCTCTAATAAGTTTAGACAAAATGTTTGGATTCAATTATATTGTGTGATACAAACCAGGGGCTGCATTACAGAGACATCATAACTCTGGGATCTACACTCAGATTCTAGTCTAACTCTACATTTCAGCCAGAATCTATTCTGTTCAAGTTAAAACATTAAACATGTCAGATCTTAACTTAAGCCCTAGGATAGACAGTCTCTAAATTAAATAAAATAACCTCAGATCATTTCAGATTTTAAGGTTTTTGTAACAGCTAAGGCGTTTTTGTTTTTTCTTCCATTGCTTTCCCAATGATCTGTTTGGATTCCATAACCTTCCGTTCCTTCAGTTCTCACGATATTGGCTAGTTTCAGTAAAGCGAAGCAGAAATTGTTGCTGAAGTTGGGAGGTTACTGTTCAAAAGCAAAGACAATAAACACGTCCCTTTCATGTGTCTATAAAGTGCTTATTTGAACTGACCAACCTACATAATTACCTTAGATTAGTTTACATTTGGCAGTCGAAGTCAGCACAATCTGGGATTAAACCTCTGTCGTCTGATCCCTAAATTGTGTATATATACGACATGCCAAGCCATATGCTAAAGCAATTAAGCAGGTATAATTGTTTACTGTCATAATTCAAAGGGACACAAAGGGGAAGGAATGTAATGTCATTTCCGTGACTTAACAGCAGAGTTATGAACAGTTTGCCTTTGCAGAAACTCATGACTGGCCAACCAAGTGGGAGTCATAACTCATAATAATACTGACTTCCCACAAGACTCCCTTCAGCACTGAGTCAACAAACCATGTGCTGCTTTCTGTGAGAAGTCAAGGTTTTGTAAATAATTAAAGCCTCTTTTTTTGCCTGAAAATTATAGACCTTTTAGGAGTGTTTTACCAAATTTGTGGTTTTCAGCCTTGCAGGCTTTAAGCAGAGGAAATTCTACTGTAATGGACTGAATAGAATTTATTAAACAGTCTCTAAAATTATGCAAATATGAGCTTATATGTCACCTCTAGGGATTCAGGAATTCTGGGAAAGGCTCCAGATAACATATATCTCTCTTATAGTTCTTAAAGCCATAGTTGTTGTCTTACTGCAGTGCATACCCACCCGATTGGATGGTGGGAACCAATTGAAAGTGACTACGTTTTAGGACCATTAATAATACAGCTAATTTAATAAAGGCAAAAAAAACATTTAAAAAAATCTGTTTCGTAGGCCTACCTGTCTTCCTGAGGGGGAAGTCATCTCTGAGGTCCTGTGGGGAGGGCATTGAGATCTTGCAGTAGGAGGACGCTCCCCCCAAAGGAGGTGAACTTTGCTCCAGAGAGGTGTGATGGGAGGCCCTGAACAGAGAAGAGATACAAACTGAACTCCTGAACTTACCTCACAGTCATAAATACAACTGACAGCTCTCCTGCGCTCTAGAACCTACAACCTCAGGATCACATTACTGATTATTAGCAAAAATTCGTTGAATTTTACTGTCTTGGAAGGTTTAAAACCTTTTCATAATTTATCTTTCTTTCCATATTTGAGCTGGGAGGCAAAACTATTGGAGGCGGTTGTGGCCTACTGGTTAGAGCGTCTGACTTGTAACTAGAAGGTCACTGGTTCAGTTCTGACTGGTGTGTGAGCGTGTGTGTTTGTGTGTGTACACAACTCACTACTCCAGTGTGTGTGTGCACTCACCGGATGGGTTAAATACAAATTACAGGTATGGGTCACTATACTTGGCTAGAACCTTATATTTCTTTAGCCTGTTTTAATGCTTTTGCTATTGTTTGAATGATATTCAAATAAAATCTAAACTACTAAAATAATAAATATAAGTTGTGACTCATTAAAACACAAATAATAACAATTGTTTGAGGCATGTGAGGTATATGACTTACGTGTACCACAGTTTGGAGCTTTGTGTGGTTTTCAAAGGGGCTCCATTTGTTGTACCATCTTTAGTGGATTTACTCAACAGAAACTCTTGGAGTTTCTGCTTGACTTCAGTACTGGCCACTGCACCTGTCAGACCAGGAGACATAAACAAAGAAACATGAGCATCTTGGGGTTATATAGAGATCTAACATGCATATGTTTGCAGAGTTTAGCTCCATTTTAAGGCCAGGGAAAAGACACAAATGAAGAAACACCTCCCTCTACTGGACAACAGAAGTAAGGCACTTCTGGAGGGTGTGTTCCAAACTGTGTAAATTCTAATTCCACCATTTATAGGTTAATCAAAAACACTCATATCTAAAACAGTCATATTTCACAAAAAGAAAAAAAGACAATATTGTGGTCATCTATGAAAATCTAATGAGAATCACCAGTGAGAATAATGTGGGATACAAAAACAATATAGTAAATCTTCTGACACATTATATATTTGTAATAACTTAATATAATTATAGTTGTTTACAATACAATTACAATTTATTTATAGTAATTTTAGAAGTGAAATGTGACCTGTACATATTGTCATGAGATCCACCCTTACCAGTAACTAGTGTATGACTGAATGTCCTTGTTTTAATAGCTTTTTTGCTTCTCTCCTATAAATATATTCAGAATTCTGAAGAATGCATTTAAACACAATAAACTATGGAAATTGTGCAGATGTGAGTACTACACTTTTTTGGTTCTCATTAAAATTCTGTGGAACTCTGCAGCAGACATTTATGTTCTGTGTGGGCTTGTTCATTAGTCATTTACTGAATCTTGCCACTGTTATCTGAAGCAATGTATGACACCTTTATCATAGGGACAGTCCCCCTGAAACTAGCAAGTGACCCCTATTGAAGTTCAAACCCACAGCCTTTTGGTTACCAGCCCAGTCCTTTAACCCCCATTGCCACACCACTATGCCACGACCTCACGGAAAAGAACAGACGCCATGTGAACATTCGTTTCACTGGTGACGTTTGAATAACATTAGAGACAGACAGGTTGTTGAGGGTTTGAGTGCTATGTGGGTGAAAGTGACAGCGAGCTCTTACTTTCTCTGCTTCTCTCTCTGTTACGCAGCACCAGAACTTGCTGTTCGCGACGATGCCTCTCCAACTCTCTCTCCTGACTCTGTAACTCCAGTTTCCTTTCCTTCTCCAGCTGCTCCTGCTGTTGCTTCATGGTTTGTAGCTCCTGCTGGAGCTGAGAAAGAGGCAGGTGTCTTATTACACAACACAGCTGTTTTAATCACACTCACCATCATTTATATTGGCTGTGTCTTGCGCTGCCTAACTGCAAAGAATCTTCATATAATATTCTAAATACTCTTACACTCAAGAACTGCAAAATGATGCCACTTATGATGCCAACAATAGTGTCTAGGTACAATGTAAACACTTTTTTAATTGAAAACTGTATTCAGTTTTCAGTAACCAAGTAATCACAGTGTTGCCAATGTGACAACCTGTTTAAAACATAATGTATGGTTAATGTATGGACTGTATGGTTTCAGTTATTCTTCCTGCTTTCTGGCAGGACTGTGTTCTGTGTGGTCGGGTGTTTGGTCACTGTCAGTGGGGCTGTTTTATTACCTTCAGGTGCTCTTGTATCTGAGCCTGGTGCTGGCGGACCAGGTTCTCGTGCTGTTTCTGGAACTCATTGATGAGGAGCTGTTTTTGAATCTGCTGTTGTTTCTGGATAAGGAGCAGTTCTTGTTGAAGCTGTCTTTCCCACACGCTGGGGTCTGAGGGAGAACCCTGCATCCTCATATCTGTACGCAGATCCAATGGGGAGCCTGGGTCAAGAGCCATGGGAACCTCTGGCTTAACGTCCACTAAGAGAGAAAAGAGTGAGAATACAAAAATTTAGCACCAACATCTCCACTGTATTTAAATTGGTGTAAGCCTCCAATGTCTCAGCAAGGTCCATTGTCCTACAGAATTTAGTTTCAAACCTAATTAAGCACACCGAAACTTATACAGTGTGCTTAACGGATAAAGGTCTTTAGGACTGCCAGAAACACCCAGGCAGGTGTGGAGTAGGTTGATGCTAAACTTGCAGGGACTGATAGGGTTGGTCCCAAAAGACAAAACATTGTCCTTATTTTCCCCTTCATACTGTGCTAAGCTAAACTTTCCTCAAACTATACCTCAAAGTCATCAAAAGTTTATAAATACGGCCCCACAGGAGCCTCTGTGGTTCTCTGATACACAGAGACACAACATAGACATGAGTGTAGCTCTATTGTTTGCTATATATCTTTATCAGAATCCTTCTGGCATGTCCTCCCTTCCATGCACAATTATGAAGGTTATCGCTAGTCATTGTTTGGTTCAATAGGTTCCTCTGACCCTTTTGTCTGTATGGAGACCACAGTGCAGCAGTCTGTTTTCCAGCTAGTTGAAATGTTTGTGTTCTAGTCTCTTATTCCCTCACCATCCTCCCTCCTAAGAGTCACCATCACACCTTCATCACGATGGAAAATTGCTGCTGTAGTCTTCAAGCTGCTCCTCATTACAAATAATACACTAGGTACAAAAAGCACAGGGCATCCCCAAGGCCCCAAGAACTATATATAACCAACCAGACAGTGAAAATCAATAGCAAGCCTGGAGGACAGTCCCTTAGAAAGGGGACCACTGGGGATGCTCATCATATAAGACTGTGACACATCTACTCTTCTGTTTAGCCACAGAAATTACAGAGAGAAGGGGTTTTTAAATTGTCATTGTTTGCACAGGAGATAAATGACTGAGTATGAAAGAACAGAATATGGGTGGAGATATGGAAAGAACAGCTTTATGGATAAAAGGATAAGGCTTATAAGGAGGAAATTTCAAGCTTGCATACTGTACGATACAAGCATACAATTCTGGTGTTAGTGTCCCATAACTGCATGCACAGGTACTGATAAGATATACAGTACTTATAAAATAAAGCAATAAATCTAAGGTTACCCATTGGAAAACTGAGGATGATGTAACAACTGAGGGTGATGTAACAACAGGATCCCCCATGTAAGAAAGATAACTGTAACGCATCACTGAGTAAGCAGATGTCTAAAAACATGATCGAGTCTAATGTTTTTTTCTCTTAGTTTGCATGGTGGATTAGTTATTAGTGGTTGCAATTTATGATTACATAACATAATAACATTAATGGCTGATAAACTGCAGAGAATCATGTAAAACACTAGATCTATTAGCGAT
This sequence comes from Ambastaia sidthimunki, assembly GCA_036877625.1. Lineage (NCBI taxonomy): Eukaryota > Metazoa > Chordata > Actinopteri > Cypriniformes > Botiidae > Ambastaia > Ambastaia sidthimunki. The sequence continues at coordinate 7,610 of JAZGTK010020073.1, forward strand.
GTAACTTTAATTCTCAGCAAGCTTATTATTGGCATAACACACTACAACACCACCTGTTCATTAAGAGATTCACACACAGAAGAAAAGCCTTCATACATTGATTCCTAGCTATAAACCAGCATCCCTTAAGCCCACAAAATTCCCATCATGAGTTGCCATAGCGAGGCACTTACTGTGACATAAGCAACAATTCACACATTAATGCTGAAGCATTTCTGCTCTTGTCTGGTTGAACATAATGTTCTTTACCATCATCAAAATGTCTGCATACGTAACTGATGAATAAAAATAGCAACAAAAAAGCAAGTGGTGCAATCTTAAGCTATGACAAAACCCACACCCAATCCACCACCCAAACTGGCTGCCATGGCAACGCTGGCGACATCATAATGACTCCTCTTCCTGCAGATATTGAACTGCACTGTGTGGTGTCTCCTCCCTGTGAGCACTCATGGATATTATATCATCCCTTATATAAGTCTGAAACATACACACTCACACAAACACACTCTCCTTTTCAGTCAGCGCTCGTACACCAGCTATGCCTGTCAGCTCTAGTTAGGGTTGAAGCAATTTCTCCTCCTTCAACTTGTGGTGTTTAACAAAAAATTCACCTTGGGTTTGTGTTATAATGGCACTTCTTGGAACAGAGCCTCATTTGAAGTGATGGGAGCGGCTTTCCGAAGCGATGACCCTAAACATCCTGGAATGACTGTGAATATTAATTCAGACTTGAAAGAGGACTTTTACAAAGAGCAGCCTGTGTTTTTACAGTACTCATGGAGTCAGCCAATGAGCTTCAACAATGAGTCACAGGCGTTGGGCTCACTGCCCTTATAGTGCTAAAAATAGCCCCAAAAACACCTGCTGGCTTGGAGCGCTTGCCACAGTGATATCTCATTTATCTTATGTTGCCTACTTGCCTTCCCCACTGCCATTGTTAAAAAGATACACTTTATACCAACCAACCAGCTGAGGAACCTCAGGTCAAGCTGCTCAGACCTCCCTGCTTATCTGGAAGCAGGCGGTTCGGCGATTAAGATTGACCAGGTAAGAGCCAATAGCTCTCTGGCTGCCTTCCACGACTTAACCCTGTTCCAGACAGCATGTTAGTGACCCAAAACAAAACCCTGGTAATGGAAGCTCTGATGTCATCAAATGTCAATCAATTGACCTCTTCAATTGAGGAGCTGTGAGTTTTTAAATAGCTTTAGTCTATTAAGCTCTTAAAACCCATTGTTGAGCTAATGGAGCAACAGGTTAGATCATATCGGGAGATGTTGTGGTTTATCACTTTCTTTTAATTACGTTAACAAGGCACTTGTTGAGACGGCCGTGGGATGCGGTCCATTTTGGCATCACCTGACATCACCTGGCAGTAAATCAATGTTATGAGACAAAGCACGCTCACACCTCATGTTTTGGCCTCAAGCCTTCATGAGAACATTGCGTGTAATGAAGCCAAGAGGAGCTGTTGATGTATTACAAACGCTAGTCAAACTGAAAAAAGAGACTCTCAAACTGGGCTAAATATAACCCCTTTCTGAGCACTCTCTTAATATAGGTTATGTGTGAAAGACTGTCAAACGTGTCGAGCCATCTGGTAATTTTAACTCGAACGAAAATAAGAGCACTCTGACAAATTTATGTAAGCTATTGGGCTGCCTGCCCCCACCCTTAACCCCCCCATCCTACCCTTTAACAACAGCAATGTCCAATCTTAGTGAACTGTTATCTTTAGTTTTTGTGGTTTCACTTATGATTAAGACCAGTATTTTGGGAAATGGTTCGAACTGTGGTACAGATGTGTCACCGTGAATCATTGAACACAAGATGACCAAAAGCACACTGTTTTATTTTTAGTAGCATAGGATGACAAGCAATCTGCCCTGTGCCCAAATGATTTGCTTCTCTGTGGGACCAGCTGCAGGGGATGTGGTGACTCATCTGCTCTACTACATTTCCCATAATCCCTTGAGCCACACACCTCTCACAGACTGATGTTTTTTAATTAACACTGATTGCAGAGATGATCAAAGCCGTGAGTTTATAATGCAGCATACAGCCACAAAAGCAAACCTCCCACACAGCGCTAAGTGAAAAGGTACTAAATTAGACTTTTAATTGCCCATCTATGAATAAATGACAGTCTTTATTTTGAACAATTTTAGTCTTAATTTGGTAGAAAATGATTTGCTGCTTTTTCTTTATAGCATGTTTTAATTATGTCAGTTTATTTGTAATGTGCATGATTTAAGGAGGTTTTGTAGGCTGTACAACAAAATGTTTACCTTAGTCTAAATGTATGAAGTAGTAAAATTTACATCTATGCATTTGGCTGACACTTACTGTGCTGACACTTAAGTTATATATTTTTTATCAGTTTGTGTGTTCCCTAGGAATCAAACCCACAACCTTTGCATGGCTAATGCAATGCTTTACCAGTTGAGTTACAGGAACACTGTTAAAATCGTCATACAGACTATGTTTCTTAAATAACTAAGTCAAATTATATGCTCCATGACATTTTCTGCAGAAAACCTAGAGAAAAATCCTAATGTTTTATCATGTTATAAATACTGCATATATTAACCTTTCCCAGTGTGTCTTCTGCACATCGTTTATTCAGAATACAGATAACAAGCTGCAAAATAATCAGGTGGCCTTAAATTAGCCTCCAGCGAATTTAAATTGAATTCTATTTTTTAACATGTATTGTCAGTCAGTCTCAGTTTTTATGTTTGGGGGGTGGGTGATGTTTTTTGGCTGCATATGCTGCGGTGAGTGAGCGCTCATTACAGCTGATGTTATTCTGGGCTGCAGGCGTGTCTAAAGCAGGAAACGCTGCTGTATTTTTATGTAGCAGTTTATTCCTAACAGCAAAAACAAGACTGGGGAATCCAGACCATAACAAACACACCTAGTGATGAAGGGCCAGTTTCTGTGTATCAGAAAAATATACATAGAATTTTAATGTACATTTCACTGTGAGGATTTGTGAGAATTATTACTAAATAACTGAATACTTTGCATCCCTGTATCTAGATTTACCAAATTAAAGTCATTAGATGGAAAAGGTGAGATATTCATGGAGTATGTTTTAATTTATGTATTAAAGCTTTACAACCTGTTCAAGTGATTTTAATGTTTAAAACGTAGAACATTTTAATGAAGAAGAAGGTTAAAAAAGGGGCTAGCTGAAACGTTATTAGTTTATATCCCTGTGTATAATAAAGACCTACACCTTAATTTTTATATATATATATAACATTCACATTTATCTTACAGTGCAGATCACTTTAAGCAAGTGCCATCACAGCTCTGACATTAAAACTCAGAGAGATGCTACTCTCATTATGTTGAATAATACACCCATAATATCAGCATAACAATAGTAACAATTATCTATAGTTTTTCCTACACATATCAAATGACATGCTTTTCACTGCCATTATCTGAAGCTTTCAGCCATTCTGTGAAACACTATAAAGAAAAGTAACATAATTGCTGTTTCATTTCAA
>JAZGTK010020074.1:0-11130 GCA_036877625.1 Ambastaia sidthimunki
TCTCAACCACCGTCAAGCACGCTGGGCCCTCTTCTTCACACGCTTTAATTTCACAGTCACCTACCGCCCAGGATCTCAAAACTCTAAAGCAGATGCCCTCTCTCGTTTACATGAGGTCGATCAGGCCGATTCCAGTAATGAAACAATTCTCCCCAATGTTGTTATCGCTCCTATACAGTGGGATATCTTGACAGAGATAAACGAGGCTACAAGGACCGAACCTAGCCCTCCTGAGTGTCCGGCCAATCTAATCTATGTGCCACAGATCCTTCGCTCCAAGGTCCTAACCCAGGTCCACGCTACACCAAGTTCAGGACACCCAGGTATAGCAGCAACTCACCACTTACTCAACAATAAATTCTGGTGGCCCAACATGTAGGCGGATGTTATTCAATTTGTTAAGAACTGTTCCATGTGCAATATCTCCAAATCGCCTCATCAGCTTCCAGCGGGTTTGCTTCAACCTCTACCCATTCCCAACCGACCTTGGTCCCAAATTGCTGTCGACTTTGTTACAGATCTCCCTGAGTCCCAAGGTAACACCACCATTCTGACTGCAATTGATCGATTCTCCAAAGGCTGTCGTCTAATTCCCCTACCCAAACTGCCTACTGCCATGGAAATGGCCGAGACCCTGTCCTCAGGTTATCATCCTCAATCAAATGGTCAAGTGGAGCACCTAAACCAAGAACTAACCCGGTTTTTGAGAACCTACTGTAACTCCAACCAGGAGGATTGGAGTCGCTACTTGCTATGGGCCGAATATGCCCAAAATTCCCTGAGAAAACCATCAACACAACTCGCCCCATTCCAGTGTGTCCTGGGTTTCCAACCACCGCTGTTTCCCTGGTCTGGTGAACCCTCAGAGCTCCCTGCTATCAACACCTGGATACAGAGAAGCGAGGAGACCTGGTCCTCGTCCACCTCCAACGAGCCTTACGCCGGACTAGCGCTCAGGCCAACAGGAGACACAGAATCCTCCCTATGTTCCTGGACAATGGGTGTGGCTGTCAACACAAGACCTCCGCCTTCGGCTCCCATGTAGAAAGCTGAACCCCAGGTACATGGGCCCTTTCAAAATAATCAAAAAAATAACCCCTGTGTCATTCCGTTTAAGCTCACCCCGTAATTACCGTATCTCACCAGCGTTTCATGTCTCCCTGCTCAAACCTGCTGGTCGACCCCGTGGAGAACCTAGAGGGGACTGGTAACCCAAGACCTCCCCCCATCATCGTGGACGGACGAGGAGGCGTACAGGGTCAGCTCCATCCTGGACTCGAGACGCCGGGGAGGTCGGTTGCAGTATCTGGTTGACTGGGATGGTTATGGTCCTGAAGAGAGATCTTGGGTCCCTGCTGAGGACATTCTGGACCCATCGTTAACTGAGGACTTTCACCGAAACCACCCGGATCGACCAGCACTAATTCGGTCCCTGTGGCTCCCTCTACTGGTCGTCAGCAGGATGATGACGTACTCATCTGAGTACTAGGACTACGTTTCAAATCAAGCCCCGTACCTGGGCCACGCCCCTCACAGGTGGCAACCATTTCATCATCAAGAACATTATAAAACACTCTTGGTTGCGTTTGAACTTTGCAAAGTCTTGTTTTGCCTAGCAAACATTACTGAGCGTTTTCCCCCTGCATTACCTTTTGGATTATTACCTGGACTGTTTTCTGCCTCTCGATTGTTCTCTGCCTGCCCCTTGGACTTTGCTTTGTTTGTTGGATTATCCCTTTGTTTGCCGCCTGCCCCAACCTCATTGCCTGGTATTGTTTACTCTCTTGGATTCCCTACGTTGCTCCTGTTTACTGTGTTTTTGACCTGTGCCTGTTTATTACTGAGCTGTCCAATAAAGTCACTGCATATGGATCTACCTAGTTCTGACCCTTTGTTACAGTGGAGCTATTTCTGACAGAGGCTTGACTGTGCAACATAGGCATTTTTTAACAGCAGCATTAGTGCTTTACCTGCAGGTAACTGACACTGACAGCTAGAGTACTGATCAATACGTATCTACATACCATACAGAGATATCAGCAGCAGCACAACAAAACAGTAAAACAGTGAATTTTTTATAAATTAAACACAACAATGGCCAACAATGGAGAAAAATGTTTGAGCCATGATGGTATATAGTGTTGCACGATATATTGATACTAAAAGTATCGCAATATCCTGCTAATTAAAAAGCCATATTTCCTGAATAGTGTTGACGTGTGTGCAGCGCTCTCAGTGCACTCTGCAGAAACACTGGACGCACCAAACTTTCTTTCCCTCAGGTGCACGCTGTAGCTGTCATATCTTTTCCTTATGGCTGCAAAAAGTTCTCTTGACAAACGTTCACAGCTTGTTGACTAAGCCAATGCATGTAGCAAAATATGGCATTATTTTACATACACTGCCAACAGTCAGGGCAAGCCAACGGACTGTCTGTAAAAAATGTTTCAAGTTAACGCAGACCAAGGGCAATTCGTTAAAGTTGGCAAACTTGGTATCGTTTCAGCATTAGTATTGAGATACTTCAGTCAGGTATTATATCAAAGTCATAGTGTTGGTATCGTGATAACCCTGATTATAACATAGGGTAACTAAACCATGCTAGCCAACACGCACAATTCACACACACTATTCATCCAATGTAGTATGCAGTTTGTTATAGCAGCAGTATGAGAATTACTTCATCCAAAGTCATGGTATAGATCTTCAAATTGGTATTGCACAACCCTGAGTGTTACATCTGAGGTTCCCGCACTGCTTCCTTCTGGCCATGAGCGGGAACCATTGCCTGAAAATACTGATTCGAGTTAAACTACATTTCCCATGGACCAACTGCCTGGGGCCGACCACGCCCCTTGTTACACACCTGCAATCAATTTGTTCATCAGGACTCTGTGTATTTAATGTGCTCACGAACTCTATGCCAGTGCGAAGTCTTGTTTTCCTCATGGTTACATTGTAGAGCGTTTTCCCTGTGTTTGCTATTTCTGGTTATTACCCTTGTCTGTTCCTCATTCACGATTGTCTGCCGCCTGCTCTATTTACCTGGACTGTTTATTGGATTACGTTTACTGCTTGCTGCCTGCCTTGAACTTCACCTGTCCCATGACTCTGATTCTGGTTTGCCTCTGCCATTACTGTTTGCCACTGTTGACCATTGCCTGTTTGTACTGTGATTCTTTAATAAAGCTGCACATACTGGTTTCACATGTCCGTTACAGAAGACTTCGCCAATGCAAGACCCAGCAGCAATGGATTATCTGTCTTCCGGACTAGCAGCTCATCATGCTCAGATCAGCCATCTGACCACCAGAACCGAGGAGTTAACCATGAAGCTAGAACAGCTAACACTGTTACAGTCTGAGCGCCCCTCGCTAGCGGTACACATTGGTGCTCTCCACTCTGAATCTCTCCAGTTTTATGTTTATGAGTAACTCATGATCTGATCCTAGGAATGCCATGGCTAAGGCTCCATAACCCTGTTATATCCTGGAGAGAGGCCAAGATCTTAAAGTGGGACGTGTCATGCTACCAACAATGTCTAAAGAAGGTAACCACTTCACAAATCATGCCAGTTTCCATGAAAGAGTCAACTAAGACAACCATTCCCCCTGAATACCACAACCTTCTAGTAGCTTTTGATAAGGCAAAGGCAGCTCAATTGCCAGCTCATAGAGCCACTGACTGTGCTGTAAATCTCGTTCCAGGTGCCACGCCACCTCGAGGCAGAATCTTTCCCTTATCACAACCCGAGTCCCAAGCCATGAAAGATTACATTAAGGAAGAACTAGCTAAGGGCTTTATTCGGCCGTCCAACTCACCAGCTTCAGCAGGCTTTTTCTTTGTCAAGAAGAAAGATGGGGGTCTACGTCAATGTATCAACTATCGAGCACTTAACATCACAGTGAAGTATAGATACCCACTTCCCCTTGTACCTGCAGCCCTGGAACAACTTAGGCAGGCAAAATTCTATACCAAGCTAGATCTTAGAAATGCATACAACCTGATCCGCATTAGAGAGGGTGATGAATGGAAGATGGCGTTCTCCACAGCATCTGGTCATTACGAATACCTTGTCATGCCATTTGGACTAGCTAATGCCCCATCAGTATTTCAGTCTTTTATGAATGACATTTTCAGAGACATGCTGGAGCGCTGGGTAATCGTATACATTGATAACATACTAATCTTTTCCAATACCCTTTCAGAACACATATCTCATGTCAGAACCGTTCTCAAGCATCTGATCCAGTTTCACCTGTACGTCAAGGAAGAGAAGTGTAAATTCCATACTACCAGTACCACGTTCCTTGGATACATATCAGTCCTGATGGTGTCACGATGGATGACCAAAAGGTAACCGCTGTTTTGAACTGGCCTACACCCCGCGCAGTAAAAGAATTACAGAGGTTCTTGGGTTTCGCTAACTTCTACAGAAGGTTTATTCGAAATTATAGTCTGGTTGCTGCCCCTTTAACTGCTCTTACCAAGTCCAAAGGTTCAAGAATTCCATGGGGTCCTGCTGCTGAACAGGCCTTTCAAGCACTCAAAGCCAGATTTACCTCTGCACCCGTGTTACGTCATCCTGATCCTGAGAGTACTTTCGTCGTATGACAACTCCCTATGACCTTCTCTGTACTTCTCCATCAGCATCCTCAAAGCAAATATTGCATCTGTTGTACTCTTTCTAGGCATGAAACCATATAGCTGCTCACAAATGCTGACCTCTGCCCTTAGCCTAGCTTCCACTACTCTTTCCCACAGCTTCATTGTATGGTTCATCAGCTTTATTCCTCTGTAGTTGCCACAGCTCTAAACATCTCTCTTGTTCTTAAAAATCTGAACTAGTACACTTCTCCTCCATTCCTCGGGCATCCTCTCACTTTCCAAGATTTTGTTAAATAAACTAGTCAGAAACTCAACTGCCCTCTCTCCTAGACACTTCCATACCTCCACAGGTATGTCATCAGGACCAACTGCCTTTCCACTCTTCATCCTCTTCAACGCCCACCTCACTTCACCCTTACTAATCTTTGCTACATCCTGCTCCACAACAGTCACCTCTTCTACTCTTCGTTCTTTTTCATTTTCCTCATTTATCAACTCTTCAAAGTACTCCTTCCAGCTTCCCATCACACTTGTGGCAGCTGTCAACACATTTCCATCCCTATCTTTAATCACCCTGACCTGCTGCACATTCTTCCCATCTCTATCTCTCTGCCTCGCCAACCTGTACAAATCCACCTCTCCCTGCTTACTATCAAACCTAGCCTTCAAGTCCTCATATATGCTCTTTGTTTGGCCTTTGTCACCTCTACCTTCAACTTATGCTGCATCTCCCTGTACTCCTGGCTAATTTCTTCGGTCCTGTCAGTGTCTTTCTATACACTCCTGAACTTCCTCGTTCCACCACCAAGTCTCCTTGTCCACTATCCTATTTCCCGATGTCACACCAAGTACCCTCCTACCTGTCTCCCTGATCACATTAGCTGTAGTTGTCCAGCCATCTGAAAGCACCTCCTGACCACCCAGCACCTGTCTTGACTCCTCCCTGAAAACTACACAACATTCTTCCTTTTTCAACTTTTACCACTTCGTCCTCTGCTCTGCCTTAGTCTTCTGCTTTAGTCCTCATCACCAGAGTCATTTTACACACCACCATCCTGTGTTGCCTGGCTACACTCTCCCCTACCAATACTTTGCAGTCATTGATCTCCTTCAGATTACAACGTCGACACAAGATGTAGTCCATCTGAGTGCTTCTACCTCCACTCTTGTGTCACCCTCTGTTCATGCCTTTTCTGGATAAAAATTAACTACAGCCATTTCTATCCTTTTTGCTAGTTAGTGATTCGCATGTTTGATTTGGCATAAGTTTTACGTCGGATGCCCTTCCTGACACAACCCTCTGCATTTATCCAGACTTGGGACTGGCACAAGAAGACGCTGAATTGTGCCCCCTTGTGGTTGCATAACCTTACACGCACTGTTATCGTATTTTATTACCTAGTATATAATGAGGCAAGTTAAAATGTGTAATAATGGTTCAACACTCATCTCTCTTTTGCAGGAGACGAAGGTTCAGAGTCGCATGCAGAACCTCCAGGCAGTGAAACAAGTGGTGACCCAACAGCATATCAGATCTGTGCTAACACAGTCCTGAAGGTGCTGGGCGGCCTGCTGGTGGTTCTGTGTGTCTCCTTGTCTTGGGTGGGCACAACACAGGTGATCCAGCTCATGTATAAGTCCTTTTCCTGTCCGTTTTTCATTACCTGGTACAGCACCAACTGGAACATTCTCTCCTTTCCCCTCTACTACTCTGGGCATGTGGCTACCACCAGAGAGAAGCAAACGCCCATTCAGAAATTCAGGTGAAGTCGGAATAAATAAATCTGGTAAATTAGGACTTGGCATTAAATAAATGCATCATCATGTCACTGCTGTCATCTAACATATTTACATAGAAAAACAACTGAAAAACAGTGTAGAATCCATATTTTACAGAATTAATCAAACGTGAATTAACTGTTTGTAAGTAGGGAGTACAATTGCTCCTTAGGTGCAAAAACCCTGTTGAAATAAACATTTAGTTGACACATCCAGAACAGCATACAGTATATTTATAGCAGTTAAAGCTATTGCAATCTGAAGTAACAAAAAAATTGTTTACCTATAAATGAAAACGCACACAAAAAATGCCTGTTTGACATCAGAGTTTGGTGTGTGTTAAAACTGTGTTGTTCACCACCAAATTGCACCCAAGTCTATCTGTAATGGTAGTCTGGGGCAAAATTCATGTTAACCAAATCAAATCAGGTTCAGGCGAAGCTATTGAACTAACTGGGAAAAGACTTACTTATCTTTACATAATTCCAAATACGTTAACTTTCTGTCTTGCATGGAACACAAAAAAAGTGTTGTTGTTCTTTACTACATTTTACTTTTACATATGATGACCAGTGTCTGTCAAGCTCTAAAACATTTGACTCAGAAAAAATAGACATCTACTGAAATTGCTTCTGCATATCTAAATTTGCATCCCATCACAATTGCAAGAAACTTGAGAACCAGTGTTATTATTATTAATATAGAACGGTACATATTTTACATAAATAATGATACCTTACAGATTACACATTGCAATTTTAACCTGTAGCATATCAGCCCAAATCTATATTTTATTATTTAATTGTGTAGGGAATGTAGTCGGTTGTTTGGGGAGGAAGGAATGTCCTTGAAGGTGTTTCTAAAGAGAACAGCACCTTTCTCCATCTTATGGACGCTGACTAACTACCTGTATCTCCTGGCACTGAGAAAACTAACTGCCACGGACGTCTCAGCACTCTACTGCTGCCACAAAGCCTTCGTCTTCCTGCTGTCATGGATTGTTCTTAAAGATCGTTTTATGGGTGTGCGGGTAGGTGGAACACAACCTTGATTATCGTAGGGCTCTCTGGAATACTTTATTTTGATTGGTCAGTTGTTACATTCTACAGCATTGTTTGTATAATGACTTACTTTATAATTAATGTAAATTATTTCTTACATACACCCACAACCAATAAGATTTATTAATAAACTCATGAACCTCAATTGAAAGTTACAGAGTGTTTGCTAAAATGAAGAACATAAATGATTCAAAAATGATTTGCGAAGGTGGATTTAAAACACAAGCTTGAAGATTACAGAGAGCGAACAACTGATACTTTTTTTTTTATGGATATAAAGTCAATGGTAAGTCAAGGAGAATTTAGTGTAAAATGTTTGCTTTGCCAGCAGCTGTTATTATGCTTTATTATGCTTATGTCACAATTCCTGACTTCTATCATATTTTAAAATCTAAAAATCTTTTTTTAGCATTTGTTTATCGTGCCAAGAAAACATGCATCAGCTCCAACTGAATATTTTAGGTGCAGGCACAGAGTTTGTTAACCTTCTGATGATTTTTCTTTTAGATTGTGGCTGCCATTATGGCCATCACAGGCATTGTCATGATGGCTTATGCTGATGGTTTCCATGGGGATTCCTTTATGGGTGTGGCCTTAGCAGTTGGCTCTGCCTCCACCTCGGCACTCTACAAGGTTAGTTCTCGCTTTCCTGCTCATCTGAAACAACGCCTCTCGATGATTATAAAACTTCCCTTAGTATTTAATATTCAATGCATTTTCTGCAAAACCTCTTTGTGCCACTCAGGTGCTGTTTAAGATGTTCCTTGGCAGTGCCAATTTGGGCGAGGCTGCTCATTTCTTTTCTACAATGGGTTTTTTCAATCTCATCTTCATCTCCTTGGTTTCCCTAATTCTCTACTTCACCAAAGTGGAACACTGGGGTTCCCTATCCTCTTTGCCCTGGGGTTACCTGTGTGGGGTGGCCAGCCTCTGGCTAGGTATCACTTGATTTTCACTAAACCCAGCCATTAAAACAAAACAGTTCCACTATACCTTAGCAACTGTTGCTGTCCTCCATCTTTACTTTTTTATAAAGTAAGAGTGATGTTCTGTAAAGCTTGTTAAGTAAGCAGCAAAAACCAAGGTGTGCTGAGCTTAGCAAAGTGTCAGTTTCCCTCCAAAAATTATTTGCTTACACAATAATTGGCATAAGATACTGCTGATCGTTGTCAACCACTCAATCATTGCTGGTTTAAATGTGAGTAATTGGGTAATTTCTTTTTGGTACAGTAATGGATTAAATACAACATCTAAGTACACTTCCAATAGTACTTTAAGTGCTTAGGAGAAATCAGGTTAAAATAATAAGTTTACACTCTGAAGTAGCATTTCTTAGATATTCAATATGTGCTGCGTCAGACAGTGTAAACCATGCTAGTAACAAATCCACTTTTATTTACTGTATGTTTGAGCTAAAGTGGTGCCCTAAGTCTCTGGTGTGTTTTAAAAACACTGTGTTAGCCATTAACACTTGCCACTTATCCAAGGCACATAAAGAGTATTTAGACACACAGAGAGGATTGAATGGCAAAGACTGCTAGGTATGATGAACTGTGTATGATGAAACCATAACAATTTTCATTCTCTCCCTCCTGTTGTAGTATTTAACATCCTGGTCAACGTAGGAGTGGTGCTCACATATCCTATACTCATATCTATCGGGACATTACTCAGTGTTCCGGGCAATGCAGGTATGCTGTACTCCATTACACACAGTCATTACACAAATTACATATGTGTGTACATAATTGGGAATTTTTTATTCATCATTGTATTAACATCATTACTTGAGCATTTGTGAAAATGTTCTTAATTGCTAATAAATCGTTACATGGCAAACAGTCTTAACAATAGTATGATATAATACGGTTTAACATAACCTGGATATGTTTCCAATTTGCGATTTGTCCGATTTGCATTTCTGAAAACGTGTTCTTACATTTCTCTCTCTCTCACTTTTTTTAGCTATTGATGTACTGAAGCATGAGGTCATCTTCAGTGTTGTGCGTCTGGCCGCCACATGCATCATCTGCCTGGGATTCCTACTGCTTCTGCTTCCTGAAGAGTGGGATACAGTCAGCCTGCGCTTTCTCACTGCCCTGGCCGACAAGAAACCTGAGGAGCATGGTGAGGAGCTCACAGAGTCCAGTAACCACACACGCAGCCGGAGTAGAGCCAACGGAGCTGTATCCATCCCCATGGCATAACCTGTGACCTGGAAAAGTAGTCAGTGGCCATCCACCATGTGGCAGCATTTGGGCTAAGAGATCTATTCAAAATTTGGGAAAAAAATAATAAGTAGATGGTGATGACAAACACCAAAGCAGAAAAAAGGATGTTATATTTTTTTAATAATAACAACATCAGCCAATTAAACAGTTAAAAGCAAAGGATAAGTTAAGAACATGCTGTTACTCTATCTTTTAATGGAAATAACTGTTGAGGGTTTAATTTTGAGAAGAACATCCCACTCTCCTAAAACAGGTTTGACAATATTTTTTTTATTTTACTGAAGGGATCTCATATTGTCTTCTTTAAGTGAGGGCCTGCCATTTCTATTGGGAGACAAACTCATAATACATAAAAAGAATGGACTTTCTCTGCACGCAACCCCCACACCCCAGCTTGCCCTCCCCATGGACTGTATTCTGTGAATATAGATTTTGTCAGGGCCAGTTTGGCTCACAGTACACAAGAATGCATTCAGAGATATATATGAAATATGAAGAATATTTGCATTGTATGTAGTAGTATTATATTGTGTATATATGTAGTAAAAATATATTATGCTTTAATGAACAAGACTTTCCTCTTTTACAATAAAATATAAAAATAAAGATCTGCTTAAAAAAAACTCCTGCATTTTTATTGTTGCATGCTGTACATTATGGCCAGTTGTGCAGACATGTTTACAAGGCAACATGGCTGTTTCAGATTAACATGTAATGCATAATTAGAAGTAAACATCTTTTATACAAACATATCTAAAATTTACCAGAGATAACCCTTTCATTTGCCTTTATAAAATGGACAGTTCCTGTCAGTTCCTGACAGTTCCATGTGTTGCTGTGTGTTTCATAATTTTTGAACATAAAACTGATTAATTCTGTGACTATCACAATTATCAGACTGTTATCGTGCAGCCCAGCTCCTGCAGGTTAGTTTTCATTAAGCCAGGTAAGCCTCTTCATTTTACATTTATGCATTTGGCAGACACTTTTATCCAAAGCCATATGTTCAGTGTTTACATTGTATCCATACATGTATTCCCTGCTAATCACAACCTTTGCACTGCTAACACAATGCTCTACCAGTTGAGCTACAGACACACTATACTTCAGGTAATCAGACAAACTAAAAACTGTCACTAATTCTGTTAATCATTAAACCTGGCTTTCTGAGCAGTCGGATGCCTAAGCAAACATAAGAGAGATGGGTCCCCTCACCCCTATCCAAGCATTAACACACAGTTCTAAAGTAACCTGCAGGGACAGTCACTATGGAAACCTGCCTAATTACGCCGAAATCCAGAAATATAGAGGGAGCGAGGGGCATGCAAATGACATTTTACAACACAACCAGAGTTTCATTTTGTACAGTTAAACAGATCCGAAATACTTTTTGTTATGGGGAACAATTCAGAATGTAACAACACTATAACTGGATCAGAACAAGTGGACAG
>JAZGTK010020075.1:0-11129 GCA_036877625.1 Ambastaia sidthimunki
CCTCTCTCTCAGGAGCTTTAGTCTATCTGTCATTCTTTGACAAAATGTTCAGCCTCTGTCTATTTCTCTTTATCTCCTTTTCATTTACTGTGTTTTCTGTTCTATCTTGTGTCTCTCTATTTGTCTTATTTCTGTCATCAGTTTCAGTCCCATCACACTCCAAAAAGTTCTTTGTCTCGTGTTATTTATTGGTAATTTTTTCTCATCTATTTCATACGTTTCCTTTATCTGGTAGATCACGGGGCCAGAAATGCCAAGATAATAGGTTTGGTTCGCAAAGACTGTAAATCGCTTTCAGTAAATACATCTGCAAAATGCATACTGGTAAATTATTTCTGCACTCCTTCTGACTTGCATGCACCCGTCAAAAATCATAAAAGTGTCATATTAAAAAGAAAGTGTGTGTGTGTCTGTGTGTGTATGTAAATTTTTAGGTGAACTCCCTATACTGTATGCACAGCCTAATGCTTTGACTAAGACACACACATACCTCCACAAATTCACCACTTTTTTCAGCATCATCTGTGTCATTTCTCTCCATGGTGGATGTCTTTAAATGCCACTGTTTGCCATGGTTAAATGTTCATTCACCACCCTGGGCCGCACTGCATTCCTGACACCCGGCCAAATGCCCGGTCACCAGCAGGAAACTGAGCACTGCATGAGGGCCCTACAATCACACTGGGTTTAATTGCCTGTGTAAAATTAGATCTGACCGCATGTCAAATCTTCAGTCTGTGATTTCATCTGCAGACAAGATACAATATTGTAATTTTCTATTCTGAAGCCATCTGAGGGCGACGATCTGTGTGTGTATCACATATTCTTCTACATATTTATGCACAGCTCCCTTTTTGGGAGCTGATATTGAGAGGCTAACTGTTCAAAACTCAATCAAATTTGGCTAGCTAATGCTTGTAGTATTTTATATCATTCAGCTTGTCATTAGAAATGCATTTTCATTTGGGCGTTTGAGTTTGGTCTGATAGCTAAATTGAGTAGCTGTCTGCACAGAGTGAATGTCAAGTTATTGTAACGACAACCGGATATAATTATAAGCTACTTAGCCAAGACACATTCTAGAGTAAAAATATCAGCAATCATCTCACAATGCCAAGAAATGGCTTTTCTTCTCTACAGCAGCCTTCTATTAAAAACCAGTATGATTGCAGACATAGTAGATGGTAGGACTTTGAAGAGCTATGATGTTCTTCAACAACATGTTCCAAACATCTAAATCAGGACATACAGTATCTGCATGTTGAAGTGAATTGCAGACACACCTTGTCAAAACAGAACTGTGTCCCACTTAAATATAGATGTCTAGTTACCCTGATTTTCGTCAAAGATAATCAGTTACACAGAATGTGGTAAACAAACCTGCTGAATTAAAATGACCCTAGCAAATGGCAGTATTGGCTACATGTTGATGATTGTTTCCTTAGAATCCCATTTAAAGTGTTTATGCTAACAGATGCAATCAGATCATTGAGTTATCTGTGCATGCAAATGCATCGAATTGAAATCAGGTTGCAAATAACATCCATCCATGCAACATAAAGCAAATTAGTTTCTCTCGAAGGTCACAGCCTGACCTTATGACTTGTCTAATGTAATTCCAGCTGCATTTGGAGCTCATCACTCTTGGTGAGTGAAGTTAAATTAAGACAGGTTTAACTAATGCTGTGATCTTTAGAGCTTAAACAGGCTGTAATTGCTCATAAGGCGGAACCCAATGCAGTGTGATGCAGTGAAGTGTGAGGAACTGTTGCACGCCCTCCTCTGCCAAATGCCGCGTCAGCACTTCCCCTTTTCTCGTGAGACTTCACAAATGTATTAAATATTGATCTTTACCCCGGTAGGTATATATTTGTTGAGCTCTCTTTCAAGAAAGCTGACTTAAAGTAACTCGCTTTGAACTCAAACGTCACTGAAAATTAAAACAGAGCGTGTAAGTGAAGGTGAAACTGAATTCATTCAGATTATGCAAAAAATAGCCTATGAGATTCACATCTGCCCTACAGAAACTACTCTGCAATTGTGAGTCAGCCTATCTAACCTCAGAGGCAGAGAAGGCCAGATAAAATCAACCATGTCTCTTGTGATAAAAGACACCTCGGTTTCCGATCTCATCTGTGGTAACAAGAAATGAAATATTAAACTTTGCATATATACGGGACATTAGCGCCCAACCTTGGCACGTTTCAATCAGACCCGGGGCGGAACGGGTGAGTCTAGGGATCAGAGAACTGCCGTGAAGGAATCCTGCTAGAGCTGTTGTTTTTACCGGTGAAACTCTAATATTCCAGAGTTATATTACAGCTCATATATGATGTGCCACAGTGAAAAACACACAGGGACATGGAGATAAAGAACCAACAACCATACAAATGAGCTTTCTGTAGCACCAAGACCTCACCGAAGCCCGGGAGCGAATCACAAGACCTCTTTCAATCTAATACTCTATTATAAATACTAATGCAAAGAGCACAGGAACTAGAGACCAGGACAAATGTGAACCACTAAAATTACATTATTATCCCTTAGGGTCCAAACTACCCTAATGATTTTTGTGCAAAAATAATGAATAATCATTTTTTAACATTTTTAAATTAATCTAGTGCTTTCCCTTTAAATTCTTTAAATATGTTCCTCTGACCTAATCAAAACCCATTTGGCAGAAATGACAACTTTACCCCAAAGTTGGATGACAAAGTACTGTATGCATATTTTTTTCTTGATGGTTATTCATTATAGTAATGCTGTTTCAGCAAAAACACACTGTAGTAAAATAGCAAAAAAATTGAATCAGAACAGTGGACAGGTGTGAACTAAATCCTAAATACTAATTGCATTTAAATATGCAGTATTGGTCAAAAGTTTAGACTGAAATGTTTCTTATCATCATAAAACTATTTGAATCTTTGCTTAAATGTTTATAATTATTATTGTAGACAAAAACACAATTGTGCCAACATATTACTTTCTGTTATTAGAAAAATACAATTTTATTAAAATGTTTTTGAAATGGATGATTTGGACTAAATACACAAGAAAAAGCATTCAACGTAGGATATCTAAAAATTATCTTAGTGTAGGATAAATCAGAACTTCTTCAAAACTCTTTAAAAATCTCTGAGGATGCTTCCTCAAAAAACTGGGTAATAAAATGCCAAGAAAACATTTTCGTAAATTGTAGGCAAAGGGTGACCACACTGAATATACTAGCATATAACTAGTTTAATTTATTTCACATTTTCTACCAACATAGTTCCCAAAGTTAGGTGTTATTTAATAGTTTCAACGAGTTTACTATTATTGTAAAATGTGAAAAATATTAAAAAAGAATAAGTATATGTATTCTTCTTTACATATACTGTGTAATGTGAAACGACATTAGTAGGTTAGTAAATAATAAAGCAGAATTTGTCTGCTTTGGCTGACATTCCTTTAAGTATGTTTTCAGAGATGTTGCAAGTGCCCTGGGGGTCTCAGAACAAGAGGGTTAACAAGCTGCAGTCTTCACTGTAGACTTCCAAGGGTCTATGGAATGAGAAAGCAGTGGAGGACATATGGCAATAGAATGAAATGTTTTATGGTGCTCACAACAGGTAGAAGTTCATTAAATGGAACCTGGCAAGCAGGAGTCCCTTTGGTCATAAACACAGACTCTCAGGTGTAACAAAACATGGACCAGCAAAAGCTGCTCAAGGTGGAAATTTCCTCACACTTTAACTTATCAAGCCACAAGCCAGAAAATAAAAGTTTTGGTAGAATGCTGTTTATTGCAAAGCAACAATTATCAGCTTTAGTCCATAGCATTTCAACCAAGGAGGTCCAAAATACTCACAGATAGCCAACCATTACCATATTTCCTTTATGGACACTCAGTTCCAGAAATATTCAGAGCCAATCACCAGAGCCAGGAATGTCATGTGGCCGATCCCTCTATATTAGAAACATGAGTCTATTTCACAATCTTAAATATCACAACAAACTGGTGCAACATCTGCTAAGTAATGATTTATGTTACTTACAAAAAGTTTACTTTAAATGGCTGAGTGGTGAACTTTGACGCCTAGTTCCAACACGCATAATTTTATTGGCCAACCACAGATGCAGCTACTTCAAAGGACTTAGTGTTGCAAGTGCTCATATGGCTAATATGTGCAGAAGCACATGCCTCCATAAACATTTAAACCAAACATACGTGTCCGTACATATAAACGCGGTACAGCGCACCCTTGCGCAGTACAGCAGCCTGGTCCTATTGCCTGCTTTGACTGACATTTAAATGTTCAAGTGGTCTTCATTAGTGTTCCACTCAGCCTTCCAACTAGTGTTTTTGCCAATAAGAAAATGGAGATTTACGAGTAATGGTGCGGAAACTCACTGGCAGTCCTCCTCCTCCTACCATCGAGAGCCACATCAGAGCACGACGAGTCGCTGAGGAGAAGACGAGACTTCCATTCCAGTCAATTTGATATATTAAACAATTATTGAATATGCCACCAAATAAAAATCTGACAAACAGGCCTGTGTAAATCTTTGGGCCCGCTCTGTTAAATTATGTATGCCCTAATAAATAATTCATGAAGTTATGCAAATAAATAAATAAAGCGTCAAAACAATCAGAAACAAAAGCAAATATGTTCTCGTCACCGCTCGAGCTGATCCGATTGTTTTGATGACGAGAAACTCAGAGGGCGTTCTGGAAATCTAAATGGTCGAGTCGATACAAATCCGCTTGGCTGTCAGTCATGGTTATATTTGAGGGTTATTATGGTGATGATGACATTACGAGCCTCTCGGAAGGTTTGATGGATTGCGAGCCGCTTTGCTGATCTGAAGTAATAATTTGATTGACAATTGCCGGCAGCAGGGATTCATACATGGAATTTGGGAGGCTGATGTTGGTTTGAAAGACTGGAAAGAACACATCCATACTGACACACACACAAATCACACATTAAATTGCTCATAAGGTTTGCAGATGTCTGCAGTGTTGTTATCAAAAGCATTTTCTTAAAATACTATTAAACAGTAACATCACTTAATGAGAATCGTGCTCCTGTAGCTCAACTGGTATTGCATTAGCAATGCAAAAGTTGCAATGTGTAAATGTAAGTCATGCACATCATTTCAACTAATGACGTGGCAGTAGTCCCACCCTTTTGAGAGCTCAACCAATAAAACGAGGCTAAGCTTCTGGGCAGGACAATAAATTACATGAATAATAGCCAATTAATAATACTGTCCAATAAGCAATCAGATATTTTGTGCAACGTGTTCTCATAGAAGTTTAATACATCATAGCCTTTTATCCAATAAACAGTAATGTTGCTCTATTAAAATCATATATTTAAGTGTTTATGTATAAACCATGTATGTATATGCCATAACCTGCTTTTAAGTCTAGCTGTGTTTTTAGTACTTACAAGCTCAGAGATAATAATGACATGATGTGCGTTCAAGTGATTTCAGTCAATATAAATTGGACACGTTTGGCAATTTCATCTTTCCCTCTTTTAACTTAAAGACAGGAAGCTTTTTAGCACTAATGCAATGTAATGAGGAGCAAAGGATGCACATTAGGTGTGTAATTGATGCTATATCTGTATTTTACCATTTTTGTACAGCCGCAGAGGATGATGGGAAATTTCAAAGCCTGTTGTGGCTATATAAATGGTATTTTCTGGCTTATTACAATTCTACATTAACAGTACACAAAATGCAAACAAACGTAATGATCTAATTAACATTTACAATTTAAACATAATTATGACCGATACCAATTTACTTTTTTTATGATTCTTTGAGACGCGGCCACCCAGACAGTCCGATCAAAAGGCCATTATGGCATTGTAGTGGCATTTACTGTATAAAAGTTGGGCTCGTAAAACAACTATTTATACAGTAGTCTCTCTATGATCTGCATGTCCACTGACTTCCATGGCCACATTAACACAGAAAAAAGCAGAAGCCATCACTTGAACTTCTGTGTGATATTTAAACTAAATCACTACAAATTTGAACAGCACTAAAACTGAGTTATAGATTACCTGTTCTTAGATAAACATCTAAATGCCATGTTTTAAATATTTTAACGAAAGCCAGGTTTCTCCTGTAGTCTTTAAGAAATCACCCCAATCAAAATGATTTACTTACAAAAATCTCTGATCTTTGTTTGTTACTTACACTGAAAACCTCATGAATTCATGTCCTGCGTTTACAATCAGTCTTTTCTTTGATGTATCACATCGCCTGAATCTTTCACCTTCCTTTGTTGCCTTTTCATCATTTTGTACTTTTTTCATCTTTTTTTACTCTTTCTCTTGTTACTTTTCAAAGCTCAATATATCTCCCGGGGGACTGTTTTCTAGTGAAAGACAGATTGCTGTAACATTTGTTACCTGACTAAACTCTCTTTTCTTCCCCCACTGGTAATGTTCAATTGAGCTGTGATCAGTCGGGCACCGGAGGCCATCTGACTGGGACCAGCAGCCGCCGCGAGGGCTGCAGTTTCTCTCCCCGGATCTTCTGCTCCAAATCACCTCACCTTCAGCAGCACCCAAACCTGCTATTAGTGTCGTAAACGCAATACAATCTCGCTTCAACCCCGAAACATAACGGTTAAAGGCTTTAAAGTCCGGCATTAAATTTTATTTCATTAGCACTGCAGCTATGTCCAAAACTCTTGCACCAACATTTATTCGACACAGCTGAGTAATTGCTCAGTCTGGCGTTCACCTGCGTGGGTGTGTAAAAAATACTTTGCCAGGAGCTAAAACTGTTGGATAAAGCAAGACCGTTATACTAAATGTGATGACTGAGTCTCTGTGGACTAGTGGTGTTTGGGATGTGAATGAATCTGTTTTTGAACTAATCTTATAAATGAATGAATCATTCTTGTTCACCTCTGTGCACAGAATCATAAATCTCTTTTTTGTACAGGGCATGAATGCTTTGCTTTGGAGTCTTTGAGATTTCTGAACAATTGCTCACATTCAGTGACCATTTTAAATCTGAATGTCAGTTAAACAAACTGAATGAATTCCATCAGTCATGTTGTTCATAACTGAGGGTCGTTTAACATCTATCATAGATATATACGATTTATGAATGTGTAAAAACATCTGATGTGCTTTGGTGCACATTGTAAAACAATTAAATACAATTAAATAGATTTTACCAAATCTTTCAATAGACTTACTGAAACTCACAATTCATTAATGCGGCTATAGTTTATTTAATGTAATAAGAAACTACTCTTGTTGGTAAACAAATGTAAAAGATTCAAATCAAAATCCCCACCACTAGTCACTGTAGATCTTTGGTCAATTACATCAACTATACAGGGTCAGTAAAAGAATCATTGAATTAATCCTAATAAATCTTTTTTTTAACAGATCACTAGTTTCTGTGAATCTCAAACACACTGAGGAGAAACGAGCATTAGAGAGATAGAGAGACAGTGAGAGAAACATGAGACACGGTTTTAATTGGCACAAGTGTGCTAAATAGAGTGGATGTGGTCAACACAGTCCAAGGATGTTTTACATATAGATTGAATTAAAGAAGTTCTGCCCTTCAGTAATGTCCTTTGTGATAAAACAGACAACATGTTCATCCGAGTGTGTCTGAGTCAAAGTGTGTGTGTGTGTGTGTGTGTGACACACAGACAACATGAGGCTTAATACAAAGCAATAGGAGAATGATAACAGCTGTAGAGAGGCCATAAGAGCAAACAGGTGTGAACAAAAAAGAAAGAAAAGACAGCTGTGTGTTTGTGTGTGTGGTGTGTATGATAGAGGGAGAGAGAGAGAGAGAGAGAGTAAAAGCCCTACAGTAAACCACAGGGAATCAAAGAATACTGTGGGACAATAGAAAGCTCTTCTAAAAAGGATGGATGAACTCAGACCTCAGAGAAACAGACTGAAGCCGACAGCATGTGCTATAAGTTCACCTAAGGGTGAAGTTACAATCCGTGTGCTGAAAGCTTGTCTTCTATCAGACAACAGAGTCACTACAGAAAGAATGTTAGAGCTGGGTGATATACTAATATTCACAATGTATGTGCAATGATTAGTGACATAAAGTTAAAAAACATTATGAATTTTGCAATGATTTTAATATGCTTTTTATTAGCCATTAGGTTTCCTACAGATTGTGTCACTAGTTTCATTTGGTGATCATTCCTTGTCAAAGGGAATGCTTTTCTGATTTAACTTCAGCAGCAAAATGTGTTGATAAATCGATTAAAAACTCTGAAGTCATTTAAGAATCATTTCCAAAATAAATGCTTCAGTCTTCACACAAAAATGTTCTAAATTATTATTTTTTATATCACTCAGCACTTCTATCCGAGACCTTTAATGATTGGATGAGTAAAGCTCAGCCTGAGCTATGATAGAAATGATCCTTTCTATTTACAGCTGGGATGGCCAGTGCCGGGGCATGCTGGTTCACAAGGGCTCGCCGGAGAACAGGTATAGGATTACAAATAGGGGTCAGACCATTCTAACCCTGGCTCCACTTCACAGTTATGCAAAGCATGTTCCCTAACAACAATACCCATGTGTCTTTCTTCCCTCAAAAGCCCTTTCTTATCCCTCCATATCTGTCAATGAATTAGATGCATAAGAATTCTGCACGGCCAATCTATCCAAAAATTCTCTTTTTAATTTGCTTTTAATTTTTATTTTACACTTGGTGTCTTATCTTTGGCCAAGCGTACTGGCTATAATGATGAGTACAGCCAAGAAACTTCAATCAGAGAGGACACATACAAATACACACACAAGCAGTGACAATATAAGCAGTGTTGTTGGCATTACATTACATGTATTCTTCACTCAAATCCAATTATGTAAACAGAAAGACTGGACTGGAGACATCATAATTTACATTTTCACAAACACACACACACCACACATACACTTATAAAACAGACATCCTCAGTCCTGGATGCTCATTGGTCAGTTGGTATTTCAGCCCTGCTAAAACACACCATATAGTAAAAGCTATGATGCACCTATTCACCTATCTACAGCATTGTTTATATTACTAACAGCACTCATGCCACCCAGATTTGGATGTTGTAAATACCTTAACCAACACATTGGCTGTTAATTCAGTGTCAACAGAAATACAGTAGTCTTGGATCATTTGGTTTTCTAACCCCAAGCAGCCTTGTATAATACGCTGATTTTTAATAGTTACCAAGCTTTTTGTTGAACAAAGTAAACAGACTCACTAATTACACAGAGCCGGCTACTGTTAGAAGTTTGTATCCGGTACAATCAAGAAAAAAATATTATATCCTCTTTTCATCTGCTTTCTTATTATCACTCATTAATTTCCTCAATTATTTATTTGTTTAGGTAGACCTGCTAAAGGCAGCAAGCCATTGCAGATGAAAAAAGACAGAGCAGTGAACACTGTGTTCAGAGCTAAGCAGATTGTAGAAACGCATTTTTTACACGCGTCAAAACGACAGGCCCAAACCAGCATTGCCTGATGGATGTGTGTGGCAACGCTAATGCTGCACCTACTGATTTATGTTGTTAATTGACTGAACTGAATTAGTTAGTGTTTAAAACATTCAACTATTACCGAGCACCAATACATCTATAATTAGCAGTGTCATTCTAATTCAATATCAAACATGTGCTTTTCTAATGATGTGTAAACGTTATATTGAAAACCCGTCGAAGGCACCTGCTGTATTTATTGCACCATTCCATATAGGCAAGCCACAGTCAGGAAGAGTGTTTTTTTTCACCCTGCAACCCTATTGCACTGTTATGGCCCTACTGAGGTCCAGTCTATAATTGATTGGAACAGGGCCAAGGTAATGCTAAGTTGAGCTTACCTTCAAAGTCATGCAGACTGACCTTTGCTAAGTTAGCCACTTCTGAAATTTCAATAAGCAGCACTTTGAAATGCTACGGGGATGTGACCTTGTCTATCTGGAAACTGGAAAACTGCAGTGGAGAGTGTGTCTCTGTGTCTTGAGGCATGCTGGAAGGTCACGAAAGGTAAGGGATCGAAAAGCCCCACCAGATAATAATCACCTATTTCATTGCCATGCCAAATGAATTAAGCATCTGCCATCTTGCATCCTACCAATTTGTAAAATATTACATTCTGATTAGGCACGGCCTGCGTTCCGAACGAGCGTGCTTTTTATTTCCCTGCCGCTGTTTAGAGTCAATGCGCACTGTTATGTTTTGAAATGGATTCACGAAATGTCTCAAATATGTCACAGTCTCTTCTGAGCAGATGATGGTCTCTTTGAAGTGCTTAACGAAGCCTCGAACGCCTCATGAAAGCTTTTAGAAGTAGCAACAACAGCGTCTGATTGATGTTTTATTTGTCCTACATTTCTAGGACAGATGAACACATCCAGAGAGAGAGAACTAGGGAGAGAGAGCTACAGATATGACAGAAAGGCCATATGAAACATTATTTTGGCACTCTTATTGTAGTCTAATAAGACCTTTTAATTAAACCAGTTTCATTAGACAGCCTTCAAAGTGATGAATATATGTAGTTTGTACATGTTCAAAAATTCATATGGAATCATTAATAGATTTTTTATGATGGCTTCACTGTTTCACTTGCAAATGGTGTTTAACCTGAGAGAAATAATAACTGAGATTGTGATTATGAAAACAATTGCCTGAGGTACGGTTGAAACAAACCACACAAATTAGCATATTAGTCAACAGGGCTTTATAATAAAATGAAATAACTTACTCATGGAATCTAATTTAAACTAAGCTAATGGGGAATATTCTTTCCCTTGTTTTAAATGAGTAATCTCGACTGCTGTTGTATTGTTTTTTAACAGAGGCATAAAGCACATGCAAGCGTCTGTTGTATCCAAAATTACAATGCCTTTTCAACATCAAATCAAAATGTACCTTTTTACAATCTTAGTTTCACTGTGCCTCATTCATCAGGTCTTAAAATCTAGATACCTTTTGGCTTTCACATGAACACAAACTAGTGTTCAAATTGAATTTTAAAAGTTACACCCATCCACACACACACGCACGCACAAACATGCACACACACACACGCATGCACAAACACACACACACACACACCCATACACACACACA